>JAGPOW010002514.1:1521151-1546674 GCA_030014935.1 Caiman crocodilus | reverse complement strand
CATCAGCCAGTTTCTGACCCACTCAACCATGTAGGGGTCAATGCCACAGCTCCCCATCTTTTTAATGAGGATGGGGTGAGAGACTGTGTCAAACGCCTTAAAAAAAGTTATCCCTAACACACTCCAAGAATTTGCTGTGTTTAAAATTTAATCTCACACTACAAGAACTCTGTGAGCCAGGCAGGAGTTGAACCTACAATCTTCTGATCTGTAGTCAGACACATTATCCATTGCACCACTGGCCCTTGCACATTAGAAAGCAGCTACATGACCAAGGGGAGACTTGAACCCACAATCCCCAGCTTCAGAGGCTGATGCCTTATCCATTAGGCCACTAGGCCTTGCTTGAAATCTTAAGGCAGTTTCAGCCATTTTGAAGGTGGTTTATGTGAACTGAACTTCCATTCTGTTACAGGTTTAAACCAGTTTCTGATCACTTAGATTGGCATTTAAAAGTGTCATGAGTAAAACTCCAAAGGAGTAGAAATGACACAAGGTTAGAACTTTGACACCCTAGTGCTTTGGCCACAGAATTCCTGAATAGCCCTTTGGTACTAGAATGAAGGAGAGGAATAATGTAACTACACAAAGAGAAACAAGTGGCTGCTGGATTAGGCTGATGAATATCTGTAAATGAGAATGGTGGAAAATTGACTAAAAGAGTACATATTTACTGAGCTCCTATAGCAACACTGTATAAAACACAGGTCTAAATGCCTTATTAAACCATGAAGGACAGACAGATGCCTTTAAAAATATCTGTCCAGCAATACGGAGAAGACCACTGCCATGCCACCCTTCAATCCCCAGAATTGTTGAATCATTAGCAGAGATCAAAAGGTTAGCAAGGGGAAGATAGAAGAGCATGATGCAACCCAGAAATAGCACCTGCTTCCAAGAACCGCCTAATGACTTCACCTAATGAGACCAACTGGCTGTCCAAATCCATTACTGCTTTTAGCATACACAGGTATAGCAAGCCTGTCATTTTGTGGTAGTGAAAAAAAAAAGAACAACAATTGCAGCTTTTAAGAAAAATATGTACAATTAGAAATGTTTTGGTCAAGCTGTTATAGTTCATGATCTGTCAGTATTTCCATTTAAGGTCTGTTTTTACAGACAGTCATTATCACTCATCCTAAATTTTGTTTTCAATTAAAGATTTTCATAAGAGGTTCTGACTACAGGGACATTATCTATTTATGTGTCTATCTATCTTTCTTGTTTCCTTCCTTTCCAAACATGAAAAGAATTTTGATGACTATGTTTAAGTTTCAATACTGTAAACTCAACAGGTTTAGAAATTCATTGTGCTACCACTTTCAAATAGATGTTTTGATGATTGACACAACTGAAGTGTTTACAACAATGGATAAACTTAAAGTCCTATATAAGTAGTATGTGTATTCTAATATAACAAAGGGCTTAGTCTGCATGACTGTGTGTTTGCTTGTGTGTCTGCCTGTCCATAACACTTTTGGCCAATTGCACATGCGCCACCAAGAGGGCAGGTGGTGATTGGCTACATGGGCCCAGGCTGCGCAGCCCAAGTTTGAGTCACTGCCAGGGAAGTTTGTGGCACTGGTAAAACATGCCCCAGCCACACGAGCCGCAGGGCTTCCCCACACCTCCCTGCCTGAGAGCTAAGCGGGGCAGTCACAGTGGCAGCACTCCCCTGCTGCCCCCAGAACAGCTGGCAGGGAGGGGGGGCAAAAGAGGTGGTCATGGTGGCTGTTGTTGTTGGGGCCAGGTGACAGGGAGGGAGGGGAGTGGGAAGGGGGCCCCAACAATAGCTGGCAGGGAGGGGGAGGTGGTGGGAAGGGAGGGAGGTGAGTGGGGAGGGGAGGCAGGGGGAAGCTCTGCTGCGATGTGGAGGTGGACAGGAGGAGTGAGCCCCTGTGCGGAAGGCTGGAGGAGGAGAAGGCCCTTTACATGGCCAGCCCTGAAGGGTGAGTGGGGAGAGGGGGAGGGCGGGGGGTAGGGGGAGGCATGTAAAACCTCCCTGAAATCCATCATTCTTGACAGGCAATTAGCTAGGCTAGATAGATAGATAGATAGATATGTACAAGTAGTAAATATATCTTTGTTATGTGCTTACATAAAAAGGTTCACTTGAAAAGCCAAGTCTTTAGTCAGTACATGTTCCCATTTTGAAGCATATAATGCTGTAAACATAAAAAGGTAGGAAATTATAAACCCAAAAGTTCACAAACAAACAAAGACAGCAGAAATGCAGGCCTAAAGAGGGTTTTTTCCTCCCCCCTCCTTTGTTCATCAAGGCACAGCCAAATTCATCCTTGATGCAACTTCTCTAAAAACTGTGGAATTTCCCCAGGAATGAATTTGGCCATTAAGCTGTTGCATTCAGTCAGCTAAATTGTTGCATCTGCAGGCCTGCCCTAGGAATTTGAGAAGTATGGATACTTGAAAAGAGGTCAGTGACTCTTTGCTACATGACTTCAAAACTATTAGAAGTAAATTTTTCAGTCCTAAAAATAATACCCATCGCCCCTTTTAATGTTATCAGAGATGAACGGTAATTTCAATGAAATAGTATACCTTGACTCAGGGAATGACTAAAAGGCTTCTTGTCTCAAGATTTAAATCAGGTCCAGGTTTGTAGTGACTGAAAGTTAACACCTGGTTGCTGTTTGGCAGCCAGTGTGAAATAAGCTGCCAATCTCAGTAAACAGGCCAAGAACTGAACTGACAGAAAATGAATTCTTCTTGGAAAGCTGCCTCCCTGTAACCCTGCTTGTGGAATGCAAATGCCCACAGCAAGCTCTCAATCTTCTTAGGAGAGCAAGAGATGACTGGGTCCTTAGAGGATCTTTTTAGTGTAGAGAAAGGGTCAGATTTTATGCTATAGAAGTACTGGGTAGTCCCCAGTTACCTACTTTAAAGAAATAAAGACTTGTAAAAATTGAGCAGCATTTTTTGCTTAAACACTCGCCCTGCCTATCCACAGTGGAGGTACTTTCTCTCCAAATGTTTCCAGACTTAGCACAGGAGTAAATATCCCATAAAATGGACTCCAAAGAACATTCATAACTGGTTAGTGATATCTCCTTCCCTACCATCAGTCCTCAAAAATGGTAGTGGGATGCTGTTTCAATGTCGCTGTCTAGCCTGTATCAAAAGAAAGGAAGAAATGTTCCTTCTCATCTTGCAGAATGATGCAGGAAAGGCTTTAAGTATAGGGAATGTAAAATACAAGACTGAGGTCTGAAGACATTTTTCCTTGGAAAAATTCAGCCAGGATACCTGTAGGTTTAGCAAATTCTGAGAATCTGAAAACTTAAATTTGTATTTGAATGTAAACTTTGGCAACTTTTATCAGAAAAGAACAACCCGTCCACTATGAACCTCCCATGTCAGGCCAGTTACTTGGTGAGCTTTCTGTACCTTGCAGCACTTCCCTCAGGTATGCTTTGCTGCTCCAAGTAGGCTGCATCCAGTACTGGAAGTGGTGCAGACCTGTTCACGCAGCACTTCAGGCACCCTAATTAACACTGCTGAGTGACAAGGCCACTTAACCTACTCTCAAGCTAATTAACTGCTGCACAAATGAAGCTACAGTGCTTCTGGTTTCAGAGGCAGTCCAGCCAGAGTAGAACAGTTTCCATATTCGGCGAAGCCTTGGCCTCTGTTTTTTGCTCCTTTTCTTACGTTGTCATTTATTGCCAAAGAAGTTAAGCATTTCCCTGTGCTGAGTAAATCTGTTCCTCCTCATCTTTCTCCCAAGTCCCTGATCATTTATGAACTGAAATTCTCAGTGGTTTTTCCTGCTGTGCCTCCTTTCACCATCTGACCTTCTTCTCCTTTCTGCTACCAAATCACTGCTCGTCCTCTTCTTCCCCACAATATCCCTTCCCTCCCCTAAAATAGTAATATAGTTGAATCAACTTTCTTACTTCCAGGTAGTGCCCCTCCTTCAGGAAAGAGTCTTATTCAGATTATTACCGTACGCCTGATCCTTTATTGGAATCAATTGAAAGCCCTATCTAGTTCCAGTTGGTGACACCATGAAACTCTTGGTAACTCAGACTAGAATAGAGCAAGAGGCAGTTTTCATGGGCAGCATATTACAGATCTGGGATGAAGTTTTTAAAGTGCATATTCATGGAAGACTGGCAAGGTAGAGCATGTGATTTTCTTTATTTGTAGCACATATGGGCTTGATAAATCAGAAGCACAACTAACATTGCACCTCATGTTTAGCCTGTGATCTAAAGTGACTTAGGCCATTAAAGAGCAAATCATTCCACAATGACAGCAAGACAAATCATGCTGAGGGTTTGACTACAGATCATGTGTAGATCTATGTAGTGATATCAGGGTTAGCTCTGCTCACTTTGCAAGATGCTACCGTAAAATTCTGCCACTGTCTCCAAGAATTAGTCAAGCAGTACAACCTCCTCCTGAGCTGCCACGCTGCTGCAACATACTCCCCCACTTCTCCCACAGCATGACTTGGATTCTTGATTGCCAGGTTTCTTCATTGGTTGAAGTTTGCTACAAATAGGCTTTAAATTATGTTGGGGGATGTAGTTGGGAGTTTGTTATAACTGGGTTTTGAAATTTGGTGGGAACATCTTTTCTGCTGGTTATACTAATAACTTCGTTCTGCCCAGGGACAGGGATAGTTGTGTTTTCTACCTGAAGTCAGCAGTGCTTTGAGAGTGCTCAGATTGTTGCACTGAAATATTTACAACAAGTAACAGTTACAAAATAATAGCTTGTCTTGCCTTGGCATATTATTACAGATTGTGATTGAGCTCACAGGGATTCAAATTCTTTAATTCCATAAAATCACAACAAATTCTTTCATAACGGCTATCCTATGTAAAATAACAGCACATTATTCTTCCTTACTGCACTGAAGAACAGTTCCCAGAAAGCCCCAGATCTGAGTCTCTGTAGGAGAGCTCAGGTTAACAATTTGACACTGGAAAAAAAAATTAAAAGTTGATTCTCCTTTGCACTGAAAAATGTAAATGATTTGTGATACATGCATACTCAAGTATGATATTTACAACTCTGTTGAATAAGCTGTGCCAGAAATAGATACAAAAGAGATGGGACAATTCATAACAATATGCACATTAAGAGAAGAAATCAGTGTTTCTGACACATTTCTGAAATCATAATAACTAGACCAATGGTTTTCAACCTTCTTTAGTTTCAAGTCACCTATATCATTAGACTCAAGGCACCTCTCTGAAAATGCCAGCTTGTAGCTTTCAATTGTTTTTTGACCATGGAAAAATAACAGAGCAATTCTTCTGTTGTAAAGACCTCAAAAATATTCTGACCATTGTGGTCTATCTGTAGTAGTGGTAGTAACTGTCAAGTTAGTTGATCATAAAATATCACTGTCCTTAAACAAGAATTTGAAGATGTTGATGATAAAGCAGTAGATAATCTTTCCTGTCAGAAAGAGGCCATAGAGCTTTGACAGATTACTATTTGACAGGGTTTCATCTTCTGCTTACTCTTTTTTAGTGCACATACATATACACACACGCACACACACATCTTTAGAAAGTTTATTAACTACCACAGGCTCCAAAGCTTTTAATGTACTGATACCTATATTACACCTCCTTTCAGCAGATGTGACTACATCTGCTGAGATGGAGATGTAACATAGGCATCAGTACATTAACCTCCTCATCCTCGTGTCATAGTAACTGCATGTGAGAAACACAGAGATATAAAGCAGCTGTCTCAATCTTCACCCAAGTAAAACAGAGCTGATGTTGGCAGGAAGAGGGAAACCAGTGCAGGGCTGTCCAGGGCAATGAACTCACCCTTTATTGAGGACATCTGCCAGCACAGTGCACAGTCTTAGATCCGTGACTGCTTATTGCAAATAGCAACAGTAATCAGAAATGCCTTCTTCCACCTTTAGGCACAAGAGCTTGTTATTTCCTTTTGGGTCCAAGTCTTGCTACTGTGATTTACATTTTACTAGGTAGAGTACTGTACTTCACTGCACTGGGGTTAAAGGCAAAACCAGTATGGAACCTCCAGGTTGGGCTATTCATGATCTCACCCATATTCCTTAATGTTCCCAAACTAATATCAGATACACTTCCAAGGACAAGTTTTAATTTTTAAGCCCTTTAATGAGTTGACTTAGAGTCAATTCCTCCTCCAGTAAATTAGGATGTTAAGGCAGAAACTCTGATGAATCATAAAATAATAGAAAATTAGGACTGAAATGTAGCTCAGGAGGTCATCTAGTCCAACCCCCTGCTCAAAGCAGGACCATGCCCAATTTCAAGGGCATTATCAATAGAGGACCTTGATATAACAGGTGAGAATGAGCTCTGTCTATACTGACATATTCAGAGCACAATTAAAACCAAGGTTACCTCACCATGCCCTACTCTGTTGGCATGGACTCTGGGCTAAGGACAGAAGTTACTCATAAACTGGTTTAAGTAATCAGAAACTAGTTTAAACCTGTAACAAAACAGAAGCTCAGTGCACATAAACTACTTTCAGAATGGCTGAAACTGGTTTGAGATAAACCTGATTAAATGTAGGATCAGACTTAACTGATTTGGGTCAAACCAGTTTATGAAACTTCTGTCTGAGGCCCCTTCCTGGTTTAAGTTAAATCACAGTCCCCCAGCATGCTTTCCAGCCCTGCACTGTGTTGTGCTCCAGCAGAGAACAGTTTGGGGGAGAGGAAGAGGAGAGAGCAGGGACTGCTCCCACCCCACCCAGACAAATGGGGCCTGGGGCCAGGAAAGGGTGTTAAACCCACCTTCCCCCAAGTACAGAGTTTCCCTGCTGCTAAACTTAGTGAAACTTAGTGCTGGCTGTGACTGTGGACTACAAATCCCAGAGGCACCTGGAAACAGGAAGAGAAAGTGATGAGCAACTCTGGAGAGTTTTGCTGCTGTGATTCTGGACTGCAACGCCCAGAAACCTCAGGGGCAGCAGGAAGAAGATGCAAATACACAACCCATGCTGGCTACTGGCATGCTCTAGCATCCCCTGGCTTCTGGCCTGAGCTATTGCAGGCATGTGGCTACATTTCCTGAATCAGAAGTAAATGTGTATCCAGTTGGTTCTCAGTTTAGTCTCTGCAGTTTAAATTAACACAAAAAGACTAAAATGATTCAGGCTCAGGCTTTTACACTGTCTGCACTTACTCTGGGGCAAGCGCCTGAAAGTCAAGAGTTCGAGGCCATAACAAAAGCACTCAAGACATGGCTATGTCAGATTCCGGTGAATCTGTTAATTCTGGTAAATAACTTGTCACAACAACACAAGAAAGGAAGGACCTCACCATCCAAACCAATTTGTCTTTGGCAGATTATTATGGACGTAAGGAAAAACTTTACCATCCAAGTCTCCAGAGTCTGGAAAAGACTCCCCCCAGAAGTGGTGCAAGAACCTACTCTGGATACTTTTAAGAAACACTTGCATGCTTATCTTCCTTGGATGATATGACCCCAGCTGACTTCCTGCCCCTTGGGCAGGGCGCTGGATCTGATGATCTTGTGAGGTCCCTTCCAGCCCTAATGTCTATGAAATCTATGAAATCTATTAAATTTATTTTTAGCATGAGTTTAGTGTGGACAGCATATAGAATGGCTGTTACCATGCATAGCATCACACAACATGAGTTTTCCCTTTAATTTTTTCTTGACTTTATAAACTCTGATTCTATACAAGAATAAACAGCAGAGAGGATTAGTTGTAGAGAATACTTTTTTTCCATTAACATCTACAGAGAAGCTTTTCACAAAAGGGGATGGAGAGACATGCCATTTATTGCCCAGGGGGTTGGGGCAGACAAAACACCAAGTTCTTAATCTGCTAACAACAAATGAAAAGCTCCCCTAACGAATAGTTACTGCCATGAGTATGAGAAGAATGAACAATGAACATTCTTCTCATAAAGTATTCTCTTAATACTGCTCAGTGACTGAATCTTGTTCATATGTCCCCTTGAACAGCTTTCAAAGCCATAGTAGCCTGAGGAGAGTGTCTGCATCATGGATAGAGCCATTCAGGCAGGAAGGCATTTGAAGCTCAGGCCTAGCACTTAGTGAAAGCTTTGTCTCATTCTAAAGGAAGTCAGCAGGATTATACTACTGAAATGTAGCCTTAGACCTTGAGGCTGCGTAATATGGATAAATGTTAGATGGACATATGACATCTAGGAAAGCCATTAATGGCATCAGAGGGCTGGATGTATTTTGTATAGCTGAGTTTTCAGCTTGTAACTTTAAATATTTGATTTGCCATCTTTTCTTGCCCAAGACTGAGAACTTCCATTCTTGGTGTGTGCTTTATCCCAAGATGGGTCACATGAAGAATTGGGTTGTTCGAATGCTAGCTATCTTTACAAGGCTTGTTTGCCCAAGGCAACCAAGCCAGTTATAATCAGGAGATAAAATTACCCAGAAAAAGTAATATTTCCTATCTTCTGAAGTTTATTAAACATATTTTAGTCACTGAATTAAAAAATCAGAATCCTCTCATGCCAATACCATCTCTGGCAATGGATATTCCTTTAAGAAAACTATTATTTCCTAATTGCTTCCGGTCACAGAACTAGGGAAACTTTGCCAACAGCTTTCAGTTGCCATCATGATTTAATTTATTTCCTGAAATTAAACTGGTTCCCTCTCCCAAAACCTTTCATGATTTACTTTTCAGGTTGATTAAATACAACATCAGTGTAGGCAAACCTTGAGAAGCAAGTATAAAGACAACTAAAGAATATTTATTTAACCTATCTAATCATTCACAATGTCACATTACCTGTCCCAGGTTTGAGAGTGCTGAGGATCTTGAGGCTTTTCTCACACACACCTCACTATCCTCCTGACCTCTTCATATTTAGTTTCTTCCCCTGTCATCAAGGCCATTATATTTCTTAACTGCACATGCTTAGCTGACCACACCAATAACCACCTTCACTTGACTGTCCCCTTCGCTCATCAGTTGAAATTCCTCTCTTAAGCTGCAAGCCCTTCCTCTTATTGTTACTGTCTTTGTGCTAGTTCATTCCTTTGGCCTCCATTTCTACCCATTCCTAAATACTCTTCACTAAATACCCTCTAGAGCCACATCTCTATTTGTACCTCTCCAGTGCCCTGTCTAGTGGCCAGTTTTTCTCCCAGGCTTTGTGTTCTCTGTCCTGAGTACAGCTCAGGTAGAAAGTGAATGTCAAGTAAAGAAGTAGGGTCTCCCAATGACAAAGCATGGTGGACTTATCTATACTGGAAACATATCTTACAAACCCTCTGAATGTCAGCATCATTTTCAAAGGAATTTGTAATATTCAAAGAAGGGTTGGCTAGCTACTTTCACAGGCAGTTTGAGAGCTATATGTATGGTAGTCTTCTTTAGAGAATACTCCAGAGAAAGATGAGCTATCTCTTGCAAAGTGTCTGACAGCTGTTATATCTTTTCCTAAGCACTCCTCTTAAAAACACCCTTACAGAAACTTCAGAAAATACAGTCCAATATAGTCGGCGCATAGGGGGTGCACACAGGTGCATGAAAATGGAGGAGGGGCAGAAAATGGAAGGAGGGGCAGAAAATGGAAAGACCAGGGCACAGCAGACTGGAGTCTGGCCCCCACCACTCTTAAGTTACGCCAGCTAGATCACTGATTCTCAATTTTTTCTTAGACTTGAGACTCCCCCTTTCTTCCTCCCCCCCCAATATCTTTTCCACTTGTAGATCTAGGTCAGTCATTTTCAACTAGGGCACTGTGAAATTCAGAAAAGTTATGGAGGAGTGCCTTGAGGCCGCTCTACCTGATTTGTTTTATTTTTTGGCTGGCTTAGCATAGCAGGCAAAAATGAAAGTAGCAAGCCTATATGCGCAGTCCAGTGATATCACTTTTTATTAGCATTCTCTAAGCTAAAGTTTGAAATAATAGGAGGGTGCCATGATAGGACCTGAACAAGGTGAAATTATGAGGGCTCAGAGATGAGGCATACCCAGGCACTTCTGCATCCTCAGAAGTGGTGGCACACAGAGCAGCCCCAGTGTCTGTGCTGGTGGGGTGGCTGGGGCAGCAGCATAGCAGCTTCTATTTTTGTACCCCCTAACTTAGCTGCTAAGGCTTGTGCCCCAGTTTTCCTTCCTACCTGCTTAGCTCTGGACAGAAGCTACTGGCTTCTGGACAGAAAGGCACCAGCCAGATGTATCTCTGACTGAAGCATTTTTGGGAAAAACACCAAAATGGAGGTTCACCGTACGATATTTGTATTGATAAGCATGCAAAAAGAACAAGGACCCTCCTCCCTCCCCCACAGCCAATCTGACTTGAGACTTTTTAAAGACCTTAAGTTAAAATCTTATTTTTGGAATGGAGAAGGAGCAGGGAGCTAACAAATGCACAGAAATGGCTTCAGACAGCTATTTCACCCTGCCCAGATAGTGTCACAGGGGAGCTGGGAGGATATATATATATTTTTTTGTGGGAAAAAAGAATTGTGGTATTCTAATTGTTGCTGCTCCTAATGCATCCAGTCGGCTCCTCCCCTGCAGTATGTAATATCCAGGTAGAATGAGGAGGACCGGTAATGATAGAGGAAAGTACAGAGTCCATGGAGGAGTGGGCCAAGGTCATACAAACAGATGGAGGAGACCCTCTGTTCCACCTGCAGTAAAGAGGAAGACTAGGGAAAATACTGCAACACCCACTACTGCCAGAGATTATGAGAGGAGTGAACAACTCTGCCTCTGGCCACCTCCATTAGAGACAAACTATCACAGAAGTCACCACCGTACTTGCTACCACCACAGCTAACATTGGGAGAAGCGAAATACCTGTACTGTGGTCCCCCGCTCCGGAAGCTGTCAGCAGCTTGATCCTGCAACGTTAAACATATGTGAAAGGCACAAATGAGAGGAAGTAAAGTGTCACGGTGGGAAGAGGTTTAGCTGAAGGGTGTTCCTGGCAGTGCGTTTTTTTCCTTGCCGGTATAAGTAAGTGTGTGTGTGCATGTGTGTGCGTGCGTGTGTGTGTGTATGTGTGTGTGCATGTGCATAAGCCTCACAGCAGGAGGAGGCTTTGAGATGTGAATCTTATGGCCAGAATAATTCTTCTTGCCCTGAGCTGTCCAGTTTTCATGAGTCTAACTTGAAACAGCCTCAGTAACTTGGCAGAAATCTCAAAGAATTAGACAGACGACTCCAGGGCATTGTAGATAAAAGGTTGATCAGATATAATTCTTATTTTTTTTCTCACTGAGAAGTTCACATTATTCCTACCTCTGTTTAATTCCCCTATTTAAAATGTTTTTAAACATTAGAGAAACAAAAAACACATTTTTTCAAGCAAAACTAAAAGATTCCATGTTCTTTCAGAATTTCAGATTTTATTTTAAATATTCTGGGCAGTTGCCTTTGCCTCTGGGATAGAGACCAGAATGATCTTATGGCAAAATTTCCTCCGGAAATTAAAAGTAAGGTTTTCTGGGCAGTGACTGAATTTTTTTGTTAAGGTGCTTGTTCCAGATGGAATTCACACAAAATGTATTGTAAAATTTGATTACCAATCTCTGTTAGTAGTCATAGAATGACAAAAAAGTAGGGCTTGAAGAGGCCTCTGGAGGTCATCTAGTCCAACCTCCTGCCTGAGGTAGCAGCATCTCTCTCTAAACCATTCCATACAAATCATTGCTTAACTTATTACTAAAACTACACAATCTTGTAGCTGTTACACAGCTACAAGGCACAGGACCCTAACCTGCCACAGGTAAAGTTGGGGGACCACAGCTGTCAGTGTCTTCCTGCTGCAAGACTTATTAAAACACGCTCAAAAGATCCAAGGAAGAGGGCCATGGCCCCCACTACAAAAAAATACCAATCTGGCCATGAGGTAAAATTCCTTCCTGATCCCAAATGTGGCAATGTCTTCCCCTTAGCAGAGGTGAAAGACCCTCTAACCAGAGCCTTCAGGTTTTAGCTCCATTGGCACACCCCAGTAAGTTGTCCCCAGACTTGGCTGCAACCAACACCCAGTGCTTCGGAGGAAGGCAAAAAAACCCACCTCTGACACATGTAGCGAAAGGAGGCGAAAGCCCCATAAGACAACCAGCAAACCCATAACAGAGCATAGGCACAACTACACCTAGATCTTCTCTGACCGATGCTTATCCAAGTGCTTCTTGAACACTTCCAATGAAGGTGCTTCTACAGGGCCGTAAAATTGGCAGTCTATGAGCCATGTCTGGTCCCCAAAGGGTTAACCCAAAGTCCCAGGGCTCCCAGGCCAGGAACTGCTCCCCGCTCAATGCTCCAGTTGCTGCTGCCACCAGAGTCTCTGAACTTCCCCTCCCTCCTCCAACTTCTTACCCATGCCCCTAGGAGAAGAGGGATGCAGCCTGTGAGGCCAAGGGAGCCTGCAGCTGGGCTACTGGAAGGGACCTGGGGACCCCACATGGCAGAGGTCATCCCCTGGGTCATGCAGTGTGGCTGAGGGGCCTGTGGCCCCGAGTCACTCAGAAGTTGAACAGCTCTGGTTTATTAAGTGCCTTTATTTTGAAAACAAACAAAACAAATAAAAAAAGACTAAGAAACAGAAGGCATGCTGCCTAAAAACAGCATTAAATAGGAAAATCAAACCATCTGGGCTTCTTAGAAAGAAGAAAACCATCACTATATCCTCCATAGCTGTAAACCAAAGAAAAAGAAGCGATGCTGATTTACACCTGTTGCAAATCTGGTACTCCAGAACATAACTTTGACTACAATTGCAGTGTGGCAGAAAAAATCTTAATGCTTGCTGCTATAGAGAAGAGCTGCAGCAGATTGTTTTAGAGCAGTCATGAATTGGACCTCTACAGATTTAATTTGTGTCTTCTGGAACTCAAAGTATTCCCCTCTCAGGAAGTCAGGAGGATGTGATACAGTGTATCTTTTAGATTTTGTTCTTCTCCAGTTATGCAGATAACCTTGGTCTGCTTCAACTAGAAGAGGATACTTTCCTTTGTGAACAATCTTCTCCCTTCAATTTCTCTCCAAAAATAAACTTCAAGACCTCGCACTCTGGATCATGTCGTGGTGCAGACAAGAGCAAGAAGTTGAGGCAAATGCATGGCATTGCAATGAAACTAAGTGTTTTACTGACAGTAAGAAATACTCATAGCACAGATTCTACGTATAGTGAAACCTTTAGGATTAGCTCTTTCAGGGCATCCCAGCACAGCATTCAGAATACTGATACATTCCCTCTCTTGTGAACCTTTATTCTAATACTTTTAGTAGCCTGGAGGGATCTTACGGTGACTGCCTATGGATTTTTTGCCAAGTCTGCATAAGGATTTGTGGTTTTATAGAGAATTAAAAACTATTAATTTCATCCTCTGTGCTCTCCATGTCCAAGCATGTTTGGTGTCAGTCAAATATATTTTGCAGTATTTATCTCAACATAAGTGCTGACACCAGGAAAATGAGCGAAATATTTAACTTCAAGTTGCTCTCCACAATGAACTTCAAATTTAGGGTTGATACCTTGTCATGGATTCTAACAGAAGATATTTTTGTTACTTGGCAACTTTTCATCATTACGCTTCAAGGTATCTTCATATTGTGTCTCAGTTTCCTGTAAAAATGCTGTCAAAGCCTGTGGTAAATTTCATCCATGCAAAGGCTATTTGTCACCTTCCCCCACCAGCCATATCATGTCATGATGTTCACTACTGTTTGCTTGTGCCTGTCAAAGAATGATGTTGAGATGGTGAGTGACTGGGTAAGAATTGTATCCTTTTTGAATAAATCTTCAGTAAGTCTTTTTCTCAGACCAACCTTGCTGCTCCGTCAGCTGTCATGCTAACAAAAGTAAGTAAAATGCTTACTTGATTTTTTCTCAATTCTTTCTCAGGCCAAGGATCTACCAATCTACTAATTATAGTAATTGGTTTAGTTGTTACCCATATTTGATGGTAGGGTGGCTGAAGCTCAGGGAATACCAATATCCAGAGTTTTCATGGCATGTCTACTGTGTGTATCTTGGCCAGAGTTGTTGCAAGCACACCCCTTAATATTAAAACCAATTCTTAAAATAATCAAGAGCATTTTGAAAACCTGTTCAGGCCTTACAAATAGAAAGTAAAGGAATGCAAATGTGTGAAAATTACACAGTTAATGAAAGTACAAGCAGTACAGTTAGCCTCACTGGCAGACATCAGGAAGGAACCTATGCTCTTCACTCCTGAATACTGGGCTGTCCACACGTGTGTGATATTGAGTAAACAGGGAGCATGTATCCTGAGTCATGGGGTGATTCTGAGCTCTGCAAGAAGCCCTGCAAGAAGCCCTGCAAGACCCTGAACTGATAAGTGGCTACAAGATATAATACCATGGAGGAACAGTCCATGCTTTGGTTCTACACCTTGTTGGCCCTGAAGATAAGCACCCACTCAATCAACTCCCCCTTTGTTTTCAGTCCAGCTCCTTCATCCTTCAGTCATGACTGAGCTCCTGCAAAAGCATTCTCTACTCCCTCTCTGCTTTCTTCTTGCCTCTGTTCTTCCTTCTCTCATTTGCGGTCCAGGTGACCTACACCCAAAGTTACTATACATGGCATGCTGATATTCATCCCTGAGCCTTTTTCCTCTCACTGAATCAGGATCTTCACCTCAAGTTTCTTGAGCAGCTTTCTCAGTTCAGCAGAGATAGAAGGTCCTGTCAAGGCAACAAATGCATTTATTAATTTTTGTTCCTGGAATGTAAAGTAAAGCTCCCCTTTAAAATTTAGCATCTTGGCATGGCCATAAGTCAATTGTTTCATCACCTCAATATGTCTTTACTTCATCTCCACATACTGAGCTCTTCAGAAATCCTGGCTAGCCATGTTGTCAGCCCACATTCTATGGTAAAAATTCCACAAATAATTTATTTTAAAATAAGGCACCTAACCACAGGCTGTTTTGACATTATTCCAGGCTGGGGAGCCTTGGAGGACATTAATCTTCTGCAGACCCCTACTTGGAAGTGAACAACATTTTCAGCTTAGTAGTGAAAGATCACCTACAGATGTCATGGAGATTTTCATCACTTAGCATCTCAAGAAGCGAAGAAGGCTTGTAAAACTATACTTAGAGGCCATCTGAAATTTTCCCTGCCCAAAAATATTACCACTATCCACCTTTTGGTAATATTGAAGGGAGGGCTGAGCATGGGCAACTGGTACCTCCCGAGTTTGAGGGGCACCAGATCAGTGATTAGAGGGGGGGTCCCCCAGCAGCCGATTGCCAACCAGGGGAGGGGTCCCCTGGTAGCAGATCATCAAGCCCGAAATCACCAGCAGTGAAACTGGAAGTGCACTTCTGGTTTCACAGCTGGCATATCCAGGGGGTGCACGGCCAATCTCAGGGGGTGCATGTGCCACCAATGGACCTGAGGAAAGCTACTCTGACATCTAAAAGTTTGTCTATGTCTACACCAACCTTGCAGTTTTTCCAATAATAGACATCATTCCCAATAATAGATAACATTCCCAAGAACTCTCAACTGTCCATCCCTTGTTTCTCCCATATCAACAATTTTCAGGAATGAGAGGAAGGCTGGACCTAACAGGATGCTGACACAGGATACAAAGGCTTTCTTAAACAAACTGGCCTCCTAAACATATGCACACCCAAGTTGTAAATGGTCATGGTTTAGAATTTCCCTTCAATTACACTGCAATTTTCCACATAAATAACAGAAGTCACTGTTGCACTAGGCTCCTGGTCTGGTGCTGCTTCCTTTCTGAGCTGCTCCACAGGTGCATCCCAAACAGATCCCCAGACTATGGCCTAGGATGTCCTATAGTCCATCTGGACCCTTCTATAGGGCCTATTCTACCATGATCTGTTCCATCAACTTTGCTCCTCTGCCACTAATGTAAAACTCGGATCTGCTCTTAAGTACCTGCCATGTAAGAATGGGATGCCATACTCAGGGTTTTACTGAGGTCCATATCAATGTCCTTCTCGTATGGGCAGATAGAAGGGAGAGCAGCCAGGATTGTGGTTGCTGCCTGTTTCCGTGTGGTAGGTGGTCTTGAGGTTTTTAATGTGCTTCTTGAATCATACAACCATCTGCTTGATCCTCCCCTCCATTGGCCTTGTCATAACAGTACAGATTTCAGTCCTTTTGTCAGAGTAGGCCTGGTTGATATGCTCATTCCAGAGGTTAACATAATCCTGATGGGCTAATGTAGCCTGGTAGGATCTAAGAGATTGTTTGACTGATCTGAGCTATGGAAAATTAAGCAGACCCCAAAGAATGATGAGTTAAAACCTGACCTGGTGCTTCTAAGTCAACCAGTAGCTGCCAGTGCACAAGACAAAACGGGTAGGCAGAAAAGCAAGGACATATAGACCATGTGGAATTGCAGGATGGTATTGGAGGACTAGCAAAACCCAAGTTCTGTTTCACTGCATTGTCACTGCAAAAAGGTCAAGCCCCAATCCTTCTTAAAGCATGACTTAAATTATAACCACAACCTCAGGCAAACAAGCTCTGGTTCAACCCAATTACAAGCCCAAGCATAAGTTTTTGTGTGACTGCAGTCAGGGGTTTGGGTTTGGCATTAGTCTGCAATTCAGACACAATCTGAGTAAGTGTAACAGCTGCTCTCTTGGCTGACATACAGGAACTGAATTAGGAGCCTCCACAGCTAAAAATATGCAGCCCTGCTGCTTTAGAAAAAAAATGGAGACAACATAGCTGGGAACTTTAATAACTCAGATCCTCTGGGAACTGGCACACGCACTGATGAGTTACATAAAAAGTGGTCGAGAACTTCTGGAATTAGTTACAGGTTTTAGGCAAAATATGTCCTACCCACAGTCTTCTCTTTTTTCCATGAAAAAGCAACCAACAGGTTGGGATGTCATTCTGTAACAGGAGGCCTATTCACACACACCAGTAACTTGGTTACATACACAAAATAGGTATTTTCACAGGATTATTTTCAAAGTTCTTATAGAAGTCCAAGTCCCAATGAAGGTCAATAAGAAACTCCTTTTGGGGACCTTTTATAATTTCTCCCTTAGTTTCAGTTCTGTACATAAATGTATATTTTTTTAAATCAAGCATGTGAGTAAGCCCATTTCCTTAAGATGACTATTCACATGAGAAAAGTAAAACCTTGTAAATTAAAGACCTTAGACACATGATTGGCAATATTCATGTGAAATGTGCAGTTTATACCTGTATACAGCTTCTGTGTTCCTGTGGCTAGGCACACAATGAGCATGGCCTTTTGTAAGCACAAATAGTTCATCCCATGCAATCAATAAACATAATGAGGTCAGGATTCCTTAATTCAACATTGTAATTGATGAATACACATATATTTATTGTGAAGCATATGTCTGCACACATCACTCGTCAGTCTGTAATGTAAAATTGTAAACATATAATGGCGTCCATTCATCAGCAAGTGATGGTGGATATTGCAGAATTTTCTCTTCTGGTTATAGAGCCTGATGTTAGACTTGCAAGTCCTGCCACGGTGGTCACAAATGTACGTAGTATTAGCGGCTATAGTACTGACAGGCTGTTTCCTTTGGTCATGTTTCTGTTGTAATTTGAGTAACCATTTCTTGTCATGATGTTGAACTCCATGATTGAGAAGGGAGCACCATTTGTCTTGTCTCTTGCTCAGGCCTCCCAAAGGTTTGGGTTGATTCCAAAAGCCTTCATGTCCTGCTTACAGACATCTTTGAAGCACAGTTTTGGGTTGGTAACCATAACAATATGACTAAACACTGAATGAAAATGGTTAATTTAATCTAAGCAAAGTTCTGAAAAGCTGCTTTAAAATTACATTACCTTTTTTGGCTGAAGTGGCTCAGAAAAATATCTGCATGCTTGGTTTAGCAGACCAGCAATATACCTTTTCTAAAATGAATTATTTTTAACAAGCAGGCATAAAAGCTAGCTTACTAATGAACTCTTGAAGCTTGCATTCAGCTACCAGAATACAAAAAATTAACATACAAAGAGACGTTGCACAAGTTCCTGTTGTACTTACCAAAAGTTCTGTGTGATATTTTTCTTAGGGGAATTCTTAACAAAACTACTACTTATTTGTGGTTATGAGTGCTTAGTCATGTATGCACGTATAGTTATAACAGCATGTGGTTATGAGTACATAAATGGCATTTGCACTGATATTACCAGTTAAGAAAATCAAGTCCGCAATTAATATAAAAATAGATTTTAATTACAAATGAAGGTTATATAAGTGTAAGTGCAGATGGAATAATTAGAACCTTTTTAGTGAAATCCTGAATGCTTATTCATGAAGCCATCCAGAGTTAGAGCAACAGCTGGCTCAATGAGAGAAGAAATATTCTTCTAATTTATTAAGTACTTTGCTAATATGAACAAAGGAAGCATGTTTTTAAAGGGAATTAAATGGGGATACATTTCTGCTTCATTGCTGAAAATTATGCTAACCTGTTTCTTACTCATGTATGAATGTTTTTAAGTAATTTGCCTGTTAACAAGTACATAGAATGGGATTAGATTAATTTAGATTTTTTTTTTTTGCCTGAGTCCCATGTAGCCTTACTGGTATAATGGCAAAATTTGACACAACACTGATTTCAGTGGAATTTCCCTCAAAGTTTTTGATTGCTAAGATGATGAGAGGGAACATGATTAAGTATATATAAGTATAAAATTGCTTTGCATGTTTTTGTTGAGACAAAATGAATTCAACCTTTGACTGCTTTTCATCTACCACTACAAAGTCTGGTAAGACAAAACTAGAGTGAAAAAAAATCAGATTCTTCTGTCTAGTTTAAGCTTTTTAAGTAGATCCCCAAACTTGCGTAATTATCCTGTTTTCAAATTTTTTAAAAAGGTCCACAAAATTTTGACTTGTAAACTGAGCATAACTGTTCAAGAATCACTGGGAAAACAAGTAACATTCTCTACAGGCTGTGGAGACAGCCTTTCCACAGAATAATCATGCATTAATACCCTGAGGCTTCTGAACCCCCAGCAGGGCATTCTGAGCCTTTTCTGTGTACTCTGGTTACATTTTCTCACTACCCTTCACAACCCTTAGATAGAAAATTACTTTCAACCAATTAAAAGTAAGCATCTCATGTAACCATTGACCCCAAAAGCTTTAAGAAAATATCATGAGATTTATGATAAATGTATGACAAAACTACAAACACTTTTCCTTTCACAAAACTACTTTTAGTTTGTTCAGTGGTGATATATTATTATTTTACCCCTTACTTTCTCCTTTTTTCAGCCCCATCTTAATTATTTTATTTATTGTTCTTAGAGTGACCTTTTGATATTTAATATATATATTGAACTGCTTTATTTTTAGATCTGGTGACCCAAGCATTTTAGGGTTGTAACAGGTAGCCTGGGGCTCCTGCTACTTTAAGGGACAAAAGGCAGCAGAAAAAACCCCAGGCAGCTAAACAGTGGGTTAGTTGCAGGACTGCAGCAGAGGCTGTTAGCTGCTCATTAAGATAAAGGGGCCCACCTACTGCCAGTCAAGACAGCACCTGACAAAGGCTAGGGACAGAAGTTACACATAAATTGGTTTAAGTGATCAGAAAACGGTTTAAACCTGTAACAGAACAGAAGTTTAGTGCACATAAACCAGTTTCAAAATGGCCAAAATGCATTAAAGATAAACCTGGTTGAATGAGATATCAGACTTAATTGACTGAGGTTAAATCAGTTCATGGAACTTCTGTCCCAGACCCCCTTCTTAGTTAAATCACAGTCCCCCAGAATCCCAAGATGCTTTGCTGGAACAGTAAGGGCTGACTGACAAGGGCAGCCACTGCAGAGATGTAGCCGCATTTTTGGAATAAAAAATGAATGTCTATTTACTTGTTTATTGGTTCAATCTATACAGGTTAAACTAACCTGTAAAGATTGAATCAACTCAGGCTCAGGCTTTTTGGACATCTGTTCTTAGCCTAGAAAGGGTAGGAGCCCAGGGAATATAAACCTGGGCTCCTGAGTCATAGGGGCAGTATAGCCCTGAACTCTGCTAAGAAATAACTTCCTACCAGCTCAAGATTGTGAGAAGGAGAAACTGCATGCAGGCCAGGTACTCCCAGGACAGAGAGAGTCAGGGAGTGGGAGAGTGACCTGGCAGTGGTATAGTGACCCGGAGTGGAGGAAACTTTGAGTTAAAGTGATTGTTTATATGTTTTGTGTTCTAGTTAACTGGTGGTTTGGGTTGTGACTATTAAGGGGGAAGGAGATCACATAAGTGATATGTGTGAGTTTGAGCCTGCTGGGGAGTAGGGCCCAAGTTACTGAGGTGCCAGAGGGGCAAGTGCAGTGTTGAGCCCATCTAGGGGTGGGGCAAGCGCAGTATTGAGCCCATCCAGGCCAAAGCCTCAGACAGACAGAAAGTTGTGAGAGGTGGCCTAAGGCAAAGAAGCCTAGGGCCAGAACCTAAGAGAGGTAAAGATCAGGGCCAGGGGCCCATAGCCCAAGAGGGGCAGAGACAAGGGCTGGAGCCCATAAGCCAGGTCCAGTATAATGGCCAGAGCTAAAGGGCCCAGTTAAAGGAGCAGGGGAGGCCGGGAAGGTGGAAGCTGGGAAGGCTGAGGTCCTGACGAGGGCAGAGAGGCCTCATTTTGGACTGAGGCTAAGTGCCCCTAAGACAAGTAATAAGTAGCATCTGCAAGGCATAGGCATGGCTACAAGGGAGATCAGAGGCCATGAATAGCCCATAAGGCAACAGGTGCCCTGGGGCACACACAGGCCAGGAAGGTCCACCAACTGTGAGGGCAAAATTGGGACTAGCAGAGTCTGGGAGGGATCTGCTGGCAGAAAGAAGGACTAGGGCTTGCTCTAGGACCCTTGGGCAGCCTCCTTTAAAAAACAAACCAAATACATCAAGTTATGACAGGAAAAAGTGAAGAGCGGGTATCCTAGAGCTGGGGTTGAGTATGAACCTGTGGCCACCAGGGGGCAACACGGCCACTCCTGAAGCCCAAACCTGCTACAGGGGTGCAGATGCTGATTCCTACATATGGTTATTATTACAAGGGTTAAACCCAGTTAATTTTAAGTGAGGCATTGTGGAGACGAACTCTTAAGTTTTCTAATGTATGTTTCTAAAAAATTTCTAGTATAGAATAAGTTTCTGTTATATTGTTATAAACATAGTAGAGCTTCACCATATGGCTTGGAGACATCGTTTTAATAGTTCTAAGTCATAATAAAAATACAGTTCTGATGAAAGGATGTTAGCCCCAGTATAGACAGAGCCATGGAAATGCTGTGAGAGTAGCACAACATTTTAGGGATTTACAGAGAGTACTATAGTCAAAGAGATGATGTTTTGCTTGTTTCAGCATCTTGAAGCGGAGACATCATTTCCTCATGGTCTGAGGATGATTACCACAGTTTAGGAAACCATTTGGAAAGCTCAAACTACACAGCAGAAGCCAAATGTTTTTCACTCCAGAGCTCTATTGACAGAAGATGTTTTATGGACTGCAAGTTTGGAATGAAGGAACCGATCCCACAAAGCCATAAAAGCAGCATAAGAAGAAGACTGACCAAGAGAGTCATGGTGTGGGATTAGTCTGGTGCTTGGACTCTTTGCCTCTGAGAAGAAAAGAAGCTTTGACCTTATATTTAGGAAAACTATTCCCTTTCTGTGCTACTCCAATTATTATTATTATTATTATTATTATTATTATTTGCTATATTGACATAGCAAAAGAAAATCTGAAAAATTTAGTAGGAAGGAAAAAGAAATTCTGTTCAAAGCCTATTGAAGTATCCTATATCCTACCTATTCTGAATAGTTTAAATTAATTTTAATGCCTATCATTGTGCTGTATATAAACTTTGTCTTGTGCTAAATAATGATAATGGATTTGGAAAATAAGTATTAATTTAAATGAATATCAAATGTATTATGCATGTTATCTAACCCAGTGGGAGCCAATCCTTTTGGCAGGCATACCACAAATTAGCTGTACACCCTCCCAAAAGGCCACTCTGATCCCCTTCTGTTCAATTTGCAGTGCTGCTTTCTGCTCTCAGGAGTATACTCCCTACCTAATATGCTGCTGTTTCCTTCCCTGTGCTCTCTGCCTGATTTGCTGTTTTGCTTCCTGCGTCCTGCCCTATCTGCTTCTGTATTGTCTGTCTTCCCCCCAGTGCCACACAGACACTGCTCATACTACTTGTGAAACCTGGGCTGCATGTTGGCCAGCCCTGATCTAATCTATCTCTTTAGATACCTCCATCTACCATCTGAACATCTCCAAAGTATTTATTACAATAATAACCTTTCCCTTTCTCTTCTTGCCTTCCTATTCCATATGAGAAATAGCTCAATTAATTCATATTATTCTGTACATTTTCCTCTTACTTTGTATTTGTCAGTGGGTGGGTAAAAGAGAGCCTGTATAAATGCTGAGGGTAAGCTAAATCAAATAAATGAGCTTTTTTTATTGATGATGAGGATCACGGTGATTTTCACCTTGGGAGTTTGTTTTACAGAGCAGGTTCTGTTCATCATTCCTGAGCCTCCCATGGTCACCAGTTCACCTGACACAGTGGAATACAGCTGTTGTGAGAGGTCCTTGTCAAAAGCCCTCTCTGGCGGCCAATCCCATAGACCAATTGGAATCAAGATCCTGAGATTCTTTCAGAAAATTATTTATAAATAATTTGTTTATATCTTCACTTTATTTATATGCTCACAATGACCTGTGCTGAAAATGAAATGGGGTGCTGTTTTTGTACCAGCTGGAGCTTTGTCAAAGCCTGTAATTTGTTCTTGGATGTAATGGTCCTGACTATCTTTTTTCTTCCACCAGATTCAGTGGAATTTATTCCTTATTTATAATGGTGCAAGATGGTAATCAAAGCCAAGAGAGGACACAGCTGTGGTCATGAGAACAAATCTTCTGGCCAGCTGCAGATAGATGTGAATCCAAAGAGCCCCAAGTGTGAGGATCAACTTAACAGCATCTGTCCTCATTGTGTGAATATTGCAGGAAGCAGGAGGCAGGATCTTCAAAGCACTTTCCTCTTCCTATCACATTCATCTCCATTTTGCCTATTTTTGGCTATAGGCAATGACTCTTCATTCTAGCTCTGATTTCATGTAGGTTTTGAGAAAACTGGGAAATGGGCCAGCTTATATTTGTCAGAGATATAGAGCTGGGTGGCAAATGTATTACTAAGACTTGAACTCACCAGCTTTCCCAACTGCTTGGTAAAGATGCTGAATTGAATTAGAAGATTAAACCTTGTAGCACTCAACAGTTAATAGCTGTAGCTGTAGCGATACAATAGCCCATAACAACCAGTCGTCATGTCTTGATCCAGTCTGAGTACAAAGATCCAAGCTATTTCAAGGTCTTAACTGCAGCCCATTGGCAGTTGGGATGATGTGTATGATTATATATAGCATGGGACTCCCAGCACATGTGCCGAGCGTGGTACATGAGGCCATTTTGCTCAGCACACCATCGCCGAGGATAGCAGGTACTTTCTCCATATCTTGGTCTGACCTGAATCCTATCCATCAGCTATGAAAGGTCCCCAACTAGGGAGTAGAGGGTGGTGAGGGAAACTTTCACTAACTTCTTGATTAGCTTCCTTAGAAAAGGCAGCGTAGTCATTGAATAGCATTTGGGAAGTCATTATCATTGAACACTATGGGAGCTCCCGGTTACAATGATGAATATATTCTATCAATATTTTAACAAGGTTCTGGAGCTACTATAGCACCCTTTTCTTGAAATAAGAAAATTTGGACAAAGAGTGCTCCACTTCTATGTATTTATTTGTTTTCATAGTTGTTAGCGGCTGGCAGGGACTTTACAGATCACCAGATCCAGCCCCCCTGCACTTGGTCAGGAAAGACTACTGGGATCAGATGACCCTAGAAAGATGGGTGTCAAGACACTTCCTGAAGATTGCCAGGGTGGATGACTACCACCTCTGGGGGGAGCCTATTCCAAACCCTTGGTACTCAACTTGTAAAGAAATTTTTCCTTATGTCAAGCCTGAAGCGATCCTCAATCAGCTTGTGCCCATTATTTCTTGTCCTCACTTGGCGGGCTTTGGTGAACAGATGCTCCCCCAGGGCCTGACGTATGCCTTTAATAATACTAATAGGCTGCCATCAAGTCCCCTCTGAGTCTTCTCTTTTCCAGGCTGAAGAGTCCCAAGTCTTTCAGCCTCTCCTTGTATGACTTGGTCTCTAGGCCCCTACTCATGTGCATAGCCCTCCTTTGGACTCTCTCAAGCTTCTCCACATCCTTCCTGAAGTGCGGCTCCCAGAACTGGATGTAAAACTCCAGCCGTGGTCTCACCAGGGCCAAGTAGAGAGGGGGATCACATGTTTTGAGAGACTGCTAGTTTCATTTAGTGTTTATGAAAAGATTTCTTTTGTTTAAAAAACACATTTAGTCTATAATCCCACATATTGTTAATCCCGAGTACTATAGATTCTATCATGCATTTATTTTTGGGCAACAGCAAGACAGTTGTCTATTAGTATGTTTCATTAATTACTGGTTCTCAGGAGAAAAAAAAAAGAATGGTTTCTTTTTCTATTTTTGCTGTTGCTGTTTTTTTGGAAGTGCTATACTAATTCAAGCATTGCTCATGTGGGTTGGATGGCACGGACACAACAATGCACAACATTTCAACTGAAAGTTTTTAAGTGGTATCTCCACAAGCAAGCATCATCAGAACTTGCCCTCTCAGAACTGTGCAGATGAGTAATTTTAATTTCTTTTCATAACCATCATTTCCACTGATAATCATGTCAAACGTAAGAGAAAATGACCGTGGATTCAGAGCATTACCCTCCATGCATCAGGGCTTTTTTGCTATGATGTTCTTCTGTTGCACATTCTGTCCTTCTCGTAACAGAATTCCTTGTAGAAAAAGTTGAAATTTCTTGACACACAATCCAAACATGTTTGTAGTACTAATGGATCTTTAAAGAGAAGCCACTGAATAGGAGCTGGTATTGATTATTTTCTTGAGTTTTACGGAGCAACTTTGGAAGGTAGGTTTGCTATCACTTTTTTTCCAAATGTTTCCAGCCCCTCCAATAACCCATCCTCAGCACCCAAACCTTTTAATTAGCACACCTTTTCCCTCTCTTCCTTTAATCTCTATGCCTTTGTCCCTGTTAGTTTTCCCTCTCTGACTCAGCTAGCTAATTCTGCATGAGGTGTTAGATTCCCCTCCAGCTGGTACCAAACTGTTCAGTTTCTCTACATGTAACACCTAAAAGTTTTTGTTATCTTGACAAGGTTTTGATCTTTTAAACACAGTTTGAGTCCCTTACACCTTTCAACCTACTTGAAGTCATGGAGTGAGGAACAGAATCCTCTCTTATTCCATTCTGCTGGAGGTCCCAAACACCTTTCCTGTTCCCTGAGGGAAAACAGAATAAACTGTTTGGGTTGGCACAGATACTGCCTTCCAATCAATCTTTAACAAACAGGGAACTGCTAGTGATCAGTGGAAGAATTTGAGCTACTAGGGAGGGG
>JAGPOW010002514.1:1498261-1521051 GCA_030014935.1 Caiman crocodilus | reverse complement strand
GGGGACCCCATAAAAGAAAGGCAGCCTGTTAGGGATTCAGGTGGTAATAGTATCTCAAATTGTACCAGGACGCTGTATTGGAAGCCAGAGCAGAATATGGTACAAAGCGCTTGCTATGGATAGCACCACTAAATAAGACCATTCAAGCTTCTTAGAATGTGTTTTTATTTCACATGAAGCAGTTATTGGTAAAACACAGAAACAGCCTGGTCTTTTCCCTCCCAAGTGAGAGCTCTAACCACTAGGCTACAGTCTTGCTCCCTCTTGTGCTCTTTTCCTGTGCTCCAGTGAATTATAGATTCTTATCTACACAGTGAGTCTGCTTCAGTAGTTCCCCATTACCCAGTTAGACTAATCTATACACCAGTGGTTATACCATTCTGCTGGGCAGGAGGCAGTAGGGTTAGGAGTCCCCATTCTGGTAGAGGATAGGACAGAGTACCTCAGCCCTGTCAAAACTGAGATGCTTTTATGCAAGGAACTTTCACATTACAAACAGAAGTGTCCATGAAGTTCAGGGATAGAGAGCAGCTCAGTAAGCATTAATAAGATCATAATTTCGGACTCAATTGCATATATTCAAAGCTCATTCTTAAACCTGACAAAACAATGAATTAATAGTATCACTGTAGTTCCGTTAAGCTCCCCTTTTAGCTGTTCACCAGGATATTGTGTGGATCCAAATTTTTATATCCCAGGGGTTTTTAGACTTCCTGAATCTGAGTAAGATCCTGCCTCAGTTTTTGCAGCCTTTCTGGGAAGGGCTTTTAGTGTCCTTCCAGGGTCTTATGATCTTTATTCCTACTACCTGGTCTTGTCTACTGTTTCTGGACTGTGCACTGGTTCAAGATATGAACTTTTTTTATAGGGCCAGAATTGTATGTCACGTGAGCTTAAGTCACTCATCAGTAGGGACCAACCAAATTCATGATTTTGTGTTTCTTGCAGAAACCACAAATTTGGTAAGTTTACCATGAAAAATCCTGGTCTCTGCAAAGCAGGAAAATGGCAAAAAGTCAGCTGGGAGCAGGCCGGAGGCAGGGGAGGGGGAAGACTGCTACAAACAGAAAAAAGGGTGGGAAGCCTTGGAGTCCTGGAGCACAGGGGAAGGGAGAGAGGGGAAAGGAGAGATTGGCCGAGGGGGACCAGAAAGTCCTGCTGTTCCCTAGAGATTAACAGATGGCCATTTGTCAATCTCTGCGGAGGGGTGAGAAGGTCTCCCCATGCCTCTGATGGGCCACTGAAGTCCCGCCCCTCCCTGGAGATTAATAGATGGCCATCTGTCAATCTCTGGGGCGGGGCAGGACTTCCAGGACCCCTTGGCCAATCAGGAGGCCCCACTGCTTTCTGCTGCGAAAATGGTGATCAGCACCATGCTAGGACTGTGAAGCACAGAAGCAGGTTCCGTGAATTATATAGGTTCCTAGTCATCAGGCGATCATGATTTAGTGCAAACCCATTTCAAGGCCAGACTAGGTAAACTAGTTCTCCTGGGTTGCAGTCAACTCATTGTTCAGGGTGCTTCCATTGGAATAGGAAATTATCAAGGTTGCTAGTACTTAATTATTCTATGTCACTAGCCCTCTGCTAAGTGCACATTTTCCCCTATGTTTTCTAGCTATTTCTGCTCAAGATGGAGGATACACTGACAAAATGAAAGTACAGCACTGACTTACAAACAAAAGTGCATTCTCAGAACAGTTTGAAGTGGAAGGAAATCTACACAGATGTATACAAAGCTGCCACCGGTCTGTTCAGCAAATATTGTTTCCCTTTAAAGCAATCTAGAAACCAGCTGGTTCCATTTACTTTTTCCCAGATCATGTATCCTACATCCCAATGGAAGGATACATGCTGATTCCATGCCAGATGAGGTAATGATTGATCCAGTACAAGGCATATTCCTTTGCCAAAACTTCCTTTCTCATTTATAGTCATTTTGCGCATTATTGTTCTTATTACTAACTGGTCTTATAATACTGTCCTGAGCTCCAAATCAGGATCAAGGTCCTAGTATGCCAGGTACTATGCAAATATATGGTAGAGGGACAGTCCCTATCCAGAAAAGCTTACATTCATTCTTTTTTATGTAGGCCTGGCAAGCCCTGCTGGCCAAACTAATGCCATGAGGGCACAAGTGCACGTGACTGAGTTGAGCAAGTTTGCTGGGGAGCGTTCGCTGGGACACTGGACAGAGTTAGCATTTTGTGGGTACTGATTAGATGC
Source organism: Caiman crocodilus (assembly GCA_030014935.1). NCBI lineage: Eukaryota > Metazoa > Chordata > Crocodylia > Alligatoridae > Caiman > Caiman crocodilus. Next base: position 1,518,825 of record JAGPOW010002514.1, on the reverse strand, counting down.
AACGTTAGGTTAACTAAATATGGAAGGGCATATGTGCATAACAACCTGTAGCCAGAACTACAAGAAACTTGTATAGCTTCAGAGGATTGGATCATTTGATACTCTGCTGATTAACTTTGACCACTGTAAATCCCTGAGGAAACAGCAACGCCTGGCCAGCTGACCCAATGTCTCAACTCCAACAATATGTCAGCATTATAGTTATTGTTGTAAATAAGTTAGTGCTTAAGTGTATCCCAATAAAGCTTGTGATGTAGGACTGGAATGGTCTCATTGATCATAAATCTCACTCTCCACCTCAACTAAAATTTTGACTTTTTAGAATAACACTTTAGACAAGACACAAATGAAGACCAAAGGGGGTTGGGAGGAGGGGAGGAGACAAGAAAATTGAGGACAGCAGCAGAACCTTGTAGCCTGCATAGTTAGGCATAGATTGTGACTCTCTTCTTACATAGGGTTAAGTAACCTATTTCATTCATTCAGATGGAGCACTTCTGGTGTAGGAGTCCCAGTTTCCTCTTCAGTGCCCACTTTTCAACATTCTGTTCACTGAGGCTTACTGAGATTGTTCTGCTCAAATCTCCACCTCTGCTCAGTCTGGCTCCAAACATGTTATAAACCATAATTTTATTTATATACACATAAATATCTTGCCAAATTCATTCAGTAAGTGACAGTAAGGCCTCTGGCAGATGTTACATTTAAGACATAATTAATTTGTTAATCACATCTTAAATAGTAACACGGTCAAGCAATCAGGCAATTAATGGCATGACAAAATGGAAAACCAGTCACAAAATTATTCCACAAAATATGTGTAAGATTTTTGTGACTGATTTCCATCGCACCTTAAACTGAATGTGTGGCAGGGTTCCTGCCATGCAACCTGATGCTGGCTGCTTGGCAGAGCTTGGTTGACAGCTCCTCTGCATCAGCAAGCTGCAGGCTTGCACCTCACTGTTTTCAGGATGCTGAATTGAAGAGAGCTCATTAGGTGGGCTCAGGTGCTAGGCTGCGAAGAGTCACAGGACTCCCCAGTAGATTGATGGCCTTACCCTCCAAATCCCAGGGAGCTGAGGAGCAATGCACTTGATACATCCCAGCCATGGGTACCGTGGGATCAGGGACAGGTTCACTGCTGCTGAGGTCCCCCATGTGCTCCCCCAGGACTTTTAAAAACAAGTTTCTGACATCCCTAGTACACACAGATCCCAGGATCAGGGAATCATTCCAGGATCCTAGAGCCCTGCTACACCAGGACCTTAAAAAGACCTGTGTGTAGCTGGACTGCACATGAGTTTTTCTGATATCCTGGTGCATGGGGCTCTGGGACTGACCCTAGTACAGTCCTGGAGCTAGGACACAATTCACTTATAGTTCATCCCAGCCCTTGGACTGTACTGCAGACTCAGACCATCTACAATGCAAGCCTGGGGCTGTAACTGACAATCAGCCGATAGCGAGTTCCAGGACTGCACCAGAGTCTCAAATCAGCTTCGGTGTGTTCCTGATTGTTGATCCCAGCCCCAGGAATGCATTGCTTCATGCTGGTCCAAGACTTCCTCTGCACTAGCAAGTAGTAGCAGCATGAATGACTGGTGCCTCCCACGACTGGGGACAGGCACCATGGCAGTGAATGGCAAGCGGCAAACAGAAACTGCCCACAACTGCCGCACAATGGTGTCAGTGGTGGCAAGTGGGGACTGTCCACATCTGCTGCTGGCAGTGTCAGCAGCAGGGGGCTTGGCAGTTAGCAAGTGGTAGGCAGCGAGTGGGGACTGCCCACAGCCGCCAACAACCATGTCGGCAGCGGTGGCCAATCTTGGGGGGACACGTGCCCCCCCAAATGTTGCCTATGATTAACAGTGTGATGGGGATATGATCCCTGATCCCAGGGTCCTGCAATGTGCTTGCTGCATCACAGGACATGCAATTTTTAAGACTGGGGACTGGATCCCACTGTGCCATTAAATTAATGTGTACCCAGAGCCTAGATTGCTTATAACTGGGTTCATTTGTATGTGCAATTAATGTAACTGAACATACTCGGGCTCAATTTGAGCCACAGTAAACTAATCCTGACATCACCATCTACACATGCATTTAAGCACAGTAATTTACTGTGCTGCTGGATACCACTTGAATCTAACAGAACTATCCAACAGCGAAATAAATTAAGCTACTGAACCCTAACTGCTGTGCACATGTTAATAGTGATGATTTCCTGTGCAGCAGTAGATGCACCCACTGTGTGCATGTTTGTGTTTTTGACAGAGAGAGAGAGAGAGAGCGAGAGAGAGAGAGAGAGAGAGAGCAAGCAAGCAAGAGTGAGAGAATATTGTACGTACACTTGTATATGTGCATAGTGTTGTGTGGGGGGGGTATGTGTGTAACAGAGACAAAATCGCTGCATGTATTTTTGCGGCTATATATTAGATAGAGAGAGATGACACTTAACAATGGCATGTCAGTAGTAGTAGTGGACTTTATCTTGGTCTTCTCAGGCAAGGTCAGCGCCCAAACTACTGCACCAGGCAGCACAGTTTGGTGAGAAGGTGAGCAGCCCTCAATGGTGAAAAAACTGGTTAGGGACTATTTATAGAAGCTGGACAAATATGAATCCATGGGGCAGATGCAATGCATCTGTATAGGTTGTTGAGGTATTTAACTGATGCAATTGCAGAACTGATGGCCATTATCTTTGAAAACTTGTGTGGATTGGAGGAGGTCCTGTACAATTAGAAAGGGGCAAATATAGTGCCTATCTTTAAGAAAGGGAAGAAGGAGGATCCCAGGAACTACAGACCAGTCAGCCTCACCTCAGTCCCCAGAAAAATCATGAAGTAGGTTCCCAAGGAATCTATTTCTAAGCACTTAGAGAAGAAGAAAGCGTTTAGAAACAACCAACATGGATTCACCAGGGGCAAGTCATGCCTGACCAACTTGATTGCCTTCTATGATGAGGTGATTGGCTCTGTAGATGCAGGGAAACTGATGGATGTGGTGTACTTGATTTTAGCAAGGCTTTTGATACCATCTCCCACAGCATTCTCACAGAGAAGCTAAGGAAGTATGGGTTGAATGAATGGACTACAAAGTGGAGATGAAGCTGGCTGCAGCATCGGACTCAGAGAGAAGTACTCAATGGCTTGATGTCAAGAAGAGTGCCCCAGGGGCTTAGTACTGGGGCCAGTTGTGTTCAATGTCTTCATCAACGACTTGGAAGATGGCATAGAGTGTACCTTCAGCGAGTTTGCAAATGACACCAAGCTGGGGGAGTAGTAGATACACTGGAAGGTAGGGCTAGGATTCAAAGGACTGGGCCAAAAGGAATCTCATGAGGTTCAACAAGGACAAGTGCAAAGTCCTGCACTTTGGACAGAACAATCCCATGCACCAGGACAGGATGGGGGCGAACTGGCTGGGCAGCAGTTCTGCAGAAAAGGACCTGAGGGTTACAGTGAACAATAAGCTGAATATGAGCCAGCAGTGTACCCGTGTTGCCAAGATGGGTAACATCATACTGGGTTGCATTGGTAAGAGTGTTGTCAGTAAGTCAAGAGAATGTGATTATTCTCCTCTATTCAGCACTGGTGAGGTCACATCTGGAGTATTGTGTTCAGTTTTTCCCCCACTACAAAAAGGATATGGAAATAATGGAGAGAGGGCAACAAAAATGGTGAGGGGGTTGGGGGACATGACTTATGAGGAAAGACTGAGGGAACTGGTCTTATTTAGTTGGAGAAGAGAAGACTGAGGAGGAATTTAATAGCAGCCTTCAACTACCTGAAGAGGGTTTGAAAGTGGGTGGAGCTAAGCTGTTCTGAGTGGTGGCAGACGACAGAACAAGGACCAATGGTCTCAAATTACAGTAAGGGAAGATTATGTTGGATATTAGAAAAAAGGTTGTCACTAGGAGGATGCTGAAGCACTGGAACATGTTACCTAGAGAGGTGGTGGAATCTCTATCCTTGGAGATTTTTAAGGCCTGGCTTGACAAGCTTTTGAATATAAGAAATTCTTCTCCGGGTCAGGAAAACTTGTCTAACTCTATCCAAACCATGCAGTTGGTCCAACAGAAGATATCACCCAAAGAAACCCTTGTGTCTCATAGAGGGAGAATGGTAAAACTTGAGAAATAAACTGGGGTGGAGGAAGGGAAGCAGGGTTGGGTAGGAGGGGAAGGTGGAGGTGATGGACAGCTAATAAAAAAAAAAAATCTCTCAAACCACCTAGTGCAGGGTTACCTACACCTTCCTCTGAAGCAGCTGGTACTGGGCGTTATTGTCAGAAGTCTTGATGCAAAAAAGTACATACGTTAGTGCACTTCTTGAAGAGGGATACCATATTTACTCAAATCCAAACAAGGTTTTCCACCCCCAGCCAACACGGGGGGAAGGCCTCTCATCTTAGGTTTGAGTACCGAGCTAAATGCTCAATCTGAAAGGGGCAACCATGTGCTACTTCTAGGATAGATTCATAAAAATAGCTTAATCTGATTAGGCAGCTTTCACTTACAATACCTCAGTAAGTGTAAATGTAAAGATCTATAAATGTGGAATTAATCTGTTCTTCAGACCACTGTATTCAGTTCATTCAAGTCAATCTCTTTTTTTTTAAAGACATGGTTATCATTCTTATCTATGTTGAATGTTGACAGTTTTTAAAATGAAAAATAGAACTGTCTTCCTAAATACACATTCTGCCAAAAGATCCCCCACAGAATCCATATGTGCTTTGTTTTTTTCCCTCTTTAGAATTAAACACCAACACAGCTCTCAATTTCCAGAATAAATAAGAAAAGTAAGGTCCTGTTTATTATTAATTCCTAAATCTTCAAGCAAGAAACTTCAGTTACCACTTCTAATCACTACTCTGTGTTAATACCAGGCACTGGAATCCCCCTCTTAAATTATTTGACTTGAGGAGAGTATAAACTGTTTTGGAAAGCTGAGCACATATTTATCTTAGCCCATAGAAAACATGTCAGGTTTGTTGAGGGGGTGGTGAGGAAGTTATGATGATGATGATGACGATGATGATAAATGAGGAGGAAGGGCAGTCCATTTGTACAGGGAATGTGTTGCATGCCACTCTTAATGGAGGTTATCTTCGTAAATAATTTAGTTTGATGTTTCTCAGACTCTGGAAAGCTGAGCTCCACTTCGAGAAAATGAAACTGATCCTCTGTTTGACACTGCTCTGTTGAAAGACCTATTCACCTGAAGGTATACATCTTCCAAACCCTCTCCCCTTACTCCTGGTGATGTTCCCCATGCTTTGGGAAATGCTGACTTACACTATGAAAAATAAAGAGCATTCTCCCAAAGGATCAACCACAAACACCTAGCCTAACTTACAAAAGTTGCTTTCATACTGTAGTAATAAACATGGATCTTGGCTTATTGGTATAAGCCAATAAAAACCTAATAGGCCATGTTAACTGTCACAAACCAGTCTGTGGGGGTACCCCTGGAATCACAAGTTTCTTCTGGATGTCCCGTCCCACTTCTTGTCACACAGAACAGACCAATGTTTGCCCTGGGATAACTCCTTATCCCATTAGTTCCCCTGCCCCAATGCCTGCCAGACCTCACAGCTGCAGCACGAGAATCTCTACTAGCTCCAGGTGGCTTCCCTTTGGCTTGTGAAAGAAATGTTAGGTCCCTCCTTTCTATAGAATGCATTAGATTGGAATATCGCTTACCTATCACTTGCCCAGAGATCTTTTGTTTTTTCCCCACACAGGTAGTTAAGAAGACAAAACAACAAGAGGGTTTTACTAGAGTGGTGGCATGTAGGGGGTGCACATGCACCCCCTGAGATGTCTGGTGCACCTCCTGACCAGTTGTACTCCCCACCTGGGCAATGGGTGGGGAGGGGCAGGAGAGAGCACTGGTGCCCTGCATGTGAGCACCATCCAGGGAGTGGGAGCGCTGGATGTAGTACTGTGGCTGCTTCCCAGTTGGTGAGTTTTGCCGCAGGGGGACCCCCCCCCCGGTCAACGACACTGGCCACAGGAGGACCCCCCCCAGGTCGCTGACTGTGACTGGTCATTGAGGGGGCACATGCACCCCCCCCAACTAAGATGGCACCAGTTGCCCATGATTTACTATATAGGAAAAAATAATTATACAAGAAAAACCTGCAGGTATTTTCAGAGATCAGCCTTCCTCCTGATCCTGCAAGTCCTGACTGCTGCTCCAAAACCAAGAAAACCCAAAGACCCTGGCCACCTCACCAATCACCCAAAAATACCTTCAAGGCAACCGCTGAACCCAACAGCATTGTCCCAACTGCACAAGTCACAGAATCCTCTAGAACTTTCTTGTTTTCCTGAGATATCTGAAGCCCTTTCTCTCAAATGTCTTGTGTGGTTGTTTCCCCATTACAAACGCACAATAACTTGGGTGTCCATCCCACCACTGGCCACTTCTGTCTGTGACTGGGAATGGCAATTGCCCTTACCCCAGAACACAATGGCAATCAATACATAGCAGTTTTGCCTACTCTCTTGTCCTTAAGTATGCATTCCTCATTTCCTTCAGGTAAACCATGTTCAAAATCATAAAGACATACACAGACAGCGTAACATAAAACATACAGAGATAAAAGTGACATAAGTGGATACAGCATAACATGGGCTTTTCAGTGAGACCAGATCAGTGCAACAAATGCAAGAAAATCTGCATGATGCCCCACAAATATTTGGTGGGAGTCATGACACCCAACCCCAAAGAAAGTGATGATGTAAAAATTAGCCATGGAGGTGTCACAGAGCACCCTGATGCCCTGTGCCTGCAGAGGCAAGGAACTGCCAGAGGGGGAGCCCTAACGGTGTTTAGGCAACACAGCTGCAGGTTACCAGGGCAACCACTGAAGTCAGCTGACCCTAGGGGGCAGGGCCTGGCCCTTATAAAGCCCACAGCCAGGGCCTGGCTGGCAGTTCCCTGTTGGCTGTGAGAGGGAGAGGTGCTCCCTCTGCATTGAGAACGAGAGTGAGCTGGAGGCAGGCACTGTGGCCGTGAAGCGAAGGGCTGATATGCTTTTGTTTCATTATAGCCAAGAGGCTTGTGTTTTGTTTTGTTGTAGCCAGATGGCTTATGTCCTCAGTCATAGCCAGGAGGCTTGAATTTGCTTTATTGTTGTTATGAATAACCAGTGGTTTGGGCGAGGCTGTAGGGGTGGAGGAGGCCTCAGGGGTGACCCCCAGTAGTGTGGGGCCCTAGCGCCCAGGAAGGGGCACGATTCGGGGCCCGTGAGGGTGCCTCATTAAGGAGCCCAAGTTGGGCAGAGCAGAGCTAGCTGCAAGAGAGGACAGTTCTGAGAAGAGGGTCCAAGGTGGACTCGGCGAGCCCCTGGAAGGGAGGCAGCACTGAGAAGCCCAAGAGGGGCACTATTGGAGAAGCCTAAGTTGGGCACAGCAAGCCCCAGGAAGGGGGCAGCTTGGAGGAGCCCTAGAAGGAGGGCCATTTTAATGAGAAGCTTAAGTGCGGGCATTGGGAATCCCCAACAGGGGGGGCCACATTTCTTTTGGAGGCCCAAATTGGGCATAGTCAGTCCCAGGGGAGGGGCGATGGTTGAGAAGCCCAAGAGGGGCAGCACTCAGAGGCCTGAGAGGGTCCACACAGGAAGCCCAAGTTGGGCGCAGCCAGTCCCAGGGAGGGGGCTGTTTTAATGTGGAGCCCAAGTTCGGGCGTTGGGAGTCCCCGACAGGGGGCCGCAGGCAGCATTTGGGAATCCAGGTTGGGCACGGTCAGCCCCAAGGAGGGGGAAGTATTGAGGCCCCAGGCGGGGACAGAGCACAGAGAAGTCCTGTGAGGGCGAGGCGAGCCCAGAGAGGGGAGTGCCACATCTAGGAGCCCCGTGGGGGTGTGGTGAGCCCAGAGTGGGGAGCGCTGTATTGGGAGCCCAGTGGGGGGCATATAGAGTCCAGGTGAGGGACAGTTGTGAGATGGCCCAGAGGGAACGACAGAGGGGCCTTCGGATCCACAAGGCTTGGGCTGCGGTATTGGGGAGGAAGGAGCCGCAGACAGTGCCCTCTAGCAGAGGAGGCAGTACAAGGAGAAGGGCAGCCTCCCGCTAATGAGCCAATTAAGATCAAAGACATGGCAGGCGAGTAGGCAGGCGGTTGCCCAGAGACAGGTGCGGGGGCCATATTGAGGGCGGGCCTGGCGCGCCCTGTCACAGGAGGCTTTTTCAAAGTCATCATAGCTGAAATCAAATAGTACAAGAATGATGCATAATATTACACTTCCCCATCCTTTGGTATACAAAACTCCCATATCAAATTTTTGCAGAATCATGGCCCAGTTCAGCCATCTAAAACCTGTCCCTTTGTCTTGTGAACCCAGAGTAGAGGGTAATCACCCATCAGGACCCCAAAACAGTGACCTTCTGGACAGAGTCATAGTCACTCTCTAATCCCCATGAAATCTAAGCACTTCCTTTATCATTGAGCAACGCTGCTCATAACCAGTTAAGTCTTCACTCACGAAGCCAGTGGGGCATTTTGTCACTTTCCCCCGCCTGCACCAAAACCATCCTTAGACCTGTGTCTGTCACATCAGAGCACTGCTTAGAGGCTTTATCAACATCATAATTCAGTACAGGCCTTTCTGACAAGGAATTCCCAATTCGGACAGAGCTTTTGTGACCAGACTGTGTCTACTTTACTCTGTGTGGTGTGTATTTTTCTCCCAGGTTAGTGACAAGAACACTAATCTCCCTGAGACCTTTCATAAACCTATCAGCAGTTTGAATGGATTTGCTTTTTAAATCTAGGTACAGGCCAATCTGGGCTGGGCTGTACTCCTACTCTACTGGGTGCATTTGCTCCCAGGCTGAATACAATTTTTTTTAAAAAGTAGCCTCTCATAATATTTAAAATATGTTACCATGGCCTATTAGGTGCTTATTAGCATACACCACCAGAGTGACTTGCAAGTCAGGGCAAAAACAATGACCTCAGATTTTTCCTTTTTAGTTGTTCCAACCCATCTGCAGTTGGAAGTCACTAACATTCAAAGATACTTCTTGCCAAAGCACAGAACTACTGGCAAAGGATTACAACATCCAACTAGTCCAAGTATGTACTTCTCCTTGTAGACTGGACTGTATTTTGCCATCACACGATTTGCTGTTGGTAACTATCACTCGTGCTCTTAAAATATTTACATTTCCTGGACAGAAGAATTAAGAAGAAAAGATTTGCAAAGCATAAACCAATTGCAAAAGTGCACTTCAACATGAAGGCATAAATCAGGAATCTGAATATAATTTAATTGTGAAACTGAAAGAAAGAAATATAGCATTATGACTTTTCTCCCCTCAGCCTTCCTCTTTCAGGTGTGCACGCGTACTTATGTCATCAACACACTATGTAAATGCAAATGTCATGTTGCTAGCTGAACTGCTTCATGGTTTGTTTTTTACTTTAAACATCTGAAAACAAAATTTCATCTTTACATACAAGTTTTCAAGGTTATATTTGGACTCTGAGGGTGTGTCCAGATAAGCATGCATGTGCATTTCCCCAGGGACAAACAGCAGCAACACATAGTTGTGCCGCTGCTACTTGTCCTCGGGGAACACACGTGCACACATGCTCTGGTGCAAAGAACGTTGCTCCAGGTGGAGTAAGGGAGATTGGAGCCAGCACCTGAGCTGGCCCCAGCAGCCTTACCTTGGGTCCTGGCAGCTTCCCAGAGCTGCAGCAGTGGTGATCTGACAGCAGGTAGCCTGGCTGGCAGTGGGAGCATGGCTCTGGCTGGCCAGGCTCTGAGTTCAGGCAGCACATACTGCCACCACATACACTGCCCCACTTTTCTCTAGCATAGGTATTTTTTAACACCAGGATCTCCCAGTTTCAATCCCCCTTCCCTCCAATCTGCACTGCAAATTAGCAGCACAGGGAACACCTGCACCACAGATGTGTCTGCAGCGCTGCATACTACAGATGCATGGTTGTCTGACACACCTTGAGAAGATAACTGCTTTGTCATGAAGAGGCTTTAGGAAACCTCTAGGGACATGTGTAGACAAACGGGGATTTACTTTGCCCTAAATTGAAGTGGTGGGTTTTTAAAAACGCTGCTTCAATTTATGGTGAAATGAACCTCTGTTTCATGTACCCCTGTCTTAGCTGCTTCTCCGGTGCCAGGGATGGGAGGGCGAGTTGCCCTCCGGCAGGCAAAGCAGTCCCTGGGCTGGGGGCCTGGTGTTTCTCTCCATGGTGGCGGCAGCCCTCCCCCAGGCTGCCCCTGCCTGCAGGCACCCAGCTCAGGCGGTCTCTGGGACACCGCAGCCGCGGAGAGAAGGACAGGTCCCCACGCAGCTCGTGAAGGCAGGCCGGCTCCAGATGGGGGGAAAGATCAGGCTTGCTGCTTTTATTTTTCCCACTTCGGTGGAGTCTGCCTTCCCGAGCTGCTGCTGAGCTGCCTGCAGGAGCCACCTGCAGAGCCCCTGAACCGCATGGAGATGGTGCTTCGCTCTGCAGCTGTAGAGCAGCAAACTAAAACTCCTTGGAGGCATTTTAGTTTGCTGTGCCCCAAAGTCATTTAAGGTGTATTACGCCGCCAAATGTGCTACAGCAGCTGGAATTAATGTGCAATATGCTGCTGACACATGCAAACACCAAAGCCATTAAAGCGGTGCAAAAGTATTTATCCCACTTTAAAGTGTCATGCACTCATGCCCTAGGAGACTAAGGATTGCTATTTGAGACACCTCTTCCCTACTAGGAAGGGTTGAATGCAATGGAGTTCAGCAGAGCATGCGAGGCTGTGCTGTAAATGCTACAAAGCAGGGATATCAAACACATTCTACCCTCCCCAGGCCAGATCTTGACTACAGGGCTCCTTGCAAGCTAGACCCAGGTGCATCAGCAGCAGTGGTGGAGCAAGAAGTAGTCACCATGGAAATAAATGCAGCTATTGCCCAGCTACCACCATTGACAAGCTCTGTCCTGGATTTTGGCAGTGGACCCTCCCCCAAATACCCACCCTCTCCACAGCCCCTGCATCCTGCGTGACGTGGTTCCACAGGCCTTAAGTTCTACACCTCTGCTATAAAGAATAATGTAATGGGACGGGTAGTTTGAGGCTCAGATTTCCTCTCAGCTGTTACCTGGGCAGCACCATTTACCCATAATTTTTGTCCATATGAGGCAACTTTATTCATTTATTTTTTGTAAAGAATTGCTGTTATAATGTTAATGAATCCCATGCACTTAAACAGAAAGAAACTATGCTTTCATTTTCTTTTGTGGAACTACAGGGGCTGTTACAGAGGGAAGGAACAGCTACTCCATACACTCCCTTTTGGTTATAACCAATGTCATGCTGTGCCAGGTGCTCTGCACTTCTGTCCATCTTTTCCCTCCTAGCAGCATCTTTCCTAAGAGGAAGCCACAATGTTGCTGTCTGGCTTCCAACTACACAATCTTATCCTCTTTTAGGCAGCAGCAATATTGACTTCGATCAAGTTTTGTGGGAAGCATGCTGCACAAAGCAGTTGATCCCTGGATCTTCTCCCACTCCTGCCCTGACGTACCCTTGAGACTCCATTATGCGCTGACAGCAGAAAGCATAGAACTGGAGGAACTTAAAGGCACATAACAGATGGATGCTGAACTAGAAACAATAAACTAGAAACTGCAATGTCAGCTTAAAATAATACCTTAGCCTACCACTTTAAAATGGGTCACTTCACCACTGGAGCTATTAAGCTATATTTGCCTAACAGGAACATTCATTAGACATAAAGAGAGTTAGGAGACACTAGATTTAAATATTTATTACCTAAACTGTGATGGTATAAAATCATATAGTGTAGTTTAGACTGGAGACAATATGAGATAAACTGTACTCTGATACAGTAAAGTCATCCCATCTCACCCAAAGCAAAAGAAAAATCTATCCCTGAAAGTGAGCAGTTTTTCTTGTATAGCTGTGTATACAGTAGGGGCTTCTGCCAGTACAGCTGTGTTGGTCAGAGATCAGTCACCTGAACCACAATTATGCAGGCAATTAACTTGCAAAAACTTAGGAAAGGAAAATGAACGGACAAATAAACTACTGTTATTACAGAACAGGGAGTCTGCAACTAGACTGAACCATAATCATCTGTGTGGGTAGTATTCTCATTTTAATAAATTAACACATTTTTTTATGTAGAGACTATGCTCTAAATAGCTAAGGTTCAGGCTCACTCACCATTTTTAAGCCTGATTTTGATATACTCACTCCTACCAGGTTTCAGCAAAGCAGAACCAATATGAGTGAATTTTCAAATATACGTGTCACAGCTGGAGACTTGCTGCAATTCTGGCCCCTCTTAGTCACTCTAAGCCAGTGGTTCTCAAGCTTTTCTAGACTCAAGGCACACCCTCGAAAATGCCTGCTCTTAGCTTTCACTCATTTTTTACCATGGAAATATAATAAAACATTTTTTGTTGCAAAGAACTCAGAAAGACCAAACAGGTCAGAATGTCTCTGATACCTTGGCTTCCTGTTTGAAGTCTCTGGGTTTATCTGGTGAATCATGTGTAGATGTTTGCACACCCAACAGGGATAATATTGTACAGCACATTTAAAAGGATCTCATACCATATCAGGATGCCACATCACCCTGGTTGAGGATTCCTGCTGTAAGGGGGCCTCTTCCCTCCCCTAGTGTTAGGTCCTCTGGGATGGAATCCCACAATTCTCCCATTATTTAGAAAACGTGCCCAGGCTTACTGAACCCTATGTATCAATGCGGATTTCGTAGCAGAGCCAACTGAATCCTGCTGTCTGCAAATCCCTGCATGTATTTGGGATGAAAGAGTCAATGTTTGAACATAATGTTCTTGGATCCACATGCTACAGATACTCACATGGACTAGGTCTACACTACATATTTCTGATGCATCCTACAGACAGCCACAGAGCTAAGAGGGGGCAGGGTTAGGGGAGAGAGACTGTAGACAGGTTTCCCCGGCTCAATTGACTCCAAAGTGGAGCTCCACCTCCCTTCCCCCCTCTCCCCCCACATTGGGATGGTGGGAAGCTCTACTTCATGGCACTTTATGTAAAACACCATGAATTAGAGCAGAGGCCTACACATTTGTCAGTGCCCATAGTAACCCAAAACAGCCCTTTCAAAACAAAACAATGTTTAACCTCTGCAGTAGGGACAAGCATATCAAGAGAATAGGATTCTTACCCCAGTACAAGATCTATATTCATATCTTTCCTACCTAAAGTCTCATCTTAACTTATTCCAAACCCAACCCTCATCAGTGCTTGGGGTTTAGAATGGTCCCCAGCAGTCTCTACCTCTTGCTTTGATTTCCCTTTCCTCTCTACCAAGCCAGGTTGCTTAACACAATAGGATCAAAGGTAGACCATTACACTGTCTCTTTAGAACCAGCGAATGGATAGGACTGTAGGAAGCAACTTTCTGCTGAGATTACCCCATTGGTAATCACATACCATACAATACAATAAGAATCAATAGTGGGATGATGAACCAGGATCCTGGTTTTCTCTGCTTAAAAATCCCAAATTCTCTGATTAAACCCCTCCCCATCCACATTTTCCCACAATTAAAATGAAAAGCCACGCATACACACATATATACACACAAACACGTGTGTGTGTGCATGTGTGTGCATGTAGGCATCAGCTGAACACAATGTTTTATTTATATATTTACAATTTTGATGCAGTTGGAAGCCTGCCAGTGCCTCAAAGATGATAATAAAATAAATTCTAAATACCTATATATTTCAGCATTTGATTTTGTTTTTCTCATGGAAGATCAGAGTTCCCCATGCCTGCTTCACTCACCAAGACCCAGGTCCATCTGCAGCTGCCCTTTCCCCAATCCCTCTGCTGTTTTGTGGCACAAAGGAGCCCTGATATACCGATGCCTTGCCCCTGCCCATACCATTGCCCCTCACTCTCAAGCCACAGCCCCACCAACCCTGCCAGCAGTGGTGACATGTAGGAGGTTTGTGGGGATGCAGGTGTACCCCCTGACCAGCTGCACTCGCAGCTTAGGCGACAAGCAGGGAGGCAGACAGGAGCACTGGATCCCCCACTGTAAGCACAAGTAAGGAGGTGAGAGTGCTGTGGCGCTCCCAGAAGTAACCACCGGGTCGAAGTGGCTGCAGCAATTGGCCACCTTGCAATCAGCCAGGGGAGGACTCCCTTCCTGTCAGTGAGAGTGACCATGGGGGGACCTGCCCCTGGCCAACAAGGCTGGCTGCAGGGAACTCCGCCCAATCGACGAAATTGGCCATGGGGGGATCCCCCCAGCCACTGACTGGACTCTGGGATGGGGACATGTCCCTCCTAAAGTGGCACCAATCACCCATGCTGGTGCCCCTCACTCCTAATCTACAGCCTCCCCTTCCTGCCAATGCCTTTCACTCCCAACACACAGACTTCCACACACACCCCACTCTACCCTCCTAGTGCCTCTCACTCCTGATATGCAGTCCCCTGACCCCCCAGCCCTGCTGGAGCGGCCTCCCAGTTTTCAGGTCTATGGGACACAGTGGCTGCTGTGGCCAGAACAGAGTGCAGAACCCAGACCCCCATGCCCTCCCTCCCCCACCCCATGGGCAAAACAGCCAGAGCAGATCCAATCAGAGCCCATGGGGGGGAGGATGTGGGCTACCCATTGTTGGGCATAGGGCCCCCTACCCTACTGCCATCCCCTTGAGGCCTCTACAACCCAGTGAGGAGGACCTGGCACAAGAGAGCAGTGAAAAGTGGAGAGGCTCAGTACTGCCGCCACTGCCACCAGGAGCCCCACACCAGCCATGCCACCATGGTGAGGCACCCCCTTCCCACTCAGCAGCAATAGGGGTGGCAGTGTGGAATTGTGCCCCCTGCTGCTGTCAAGTAGGCAGGAGGCACCTCGCCAAGGTGGCACAGCTGGCATGGGCTCCTGGAGGCAGTGGCAGCAGCACCAAGCTTCCCTGCCCTACTCTATCATCCCATTCTGAGTCCTGCCCGCTGGCCATGGAGGCCCCTGGGGGAAGGCAGCAGGGCGAGTAGCCCCGAGTACCGCAGCAGGCAGCCTGCATCCTCTCCTAACCCATTCACAAAAACTGGGGAGGGGGACTGTGCCCCCATGTCTCCCTAACACCACCTCTGGCACTTGAACCCTTCCTGGGAGTGCACACAGTGGCAGGGAACCAGCTCCCCACCCCTCAGATGAGTTGCCCATGGCTCTGTCCTGTTCCCCCAGTCAGGCCCCATGGCCATGCATTCTCACCCCAGCCCCCAGCCCCTGCCTTACTTCCTCCCTCAGCATGGCTACGTCAATCTGCTCCCCATGCATCGCCTATGCCTCCCCACCCCGATGGACCTACATGCAGGCAGATGGGGGGACTGCTCTCCACTGCTGCCTGCCTATAATGCTAGCCATGTGCATGTGTGTGGAACTGTGCCAGCCTGCAAGGGAAACCCGCTGTTTCCTGCATTTTTCTCCTTCAAAGGAACAAATCCTTTATGTTCTCTGCGCTTTTCTCCTTTAAAGGAGAAAATACACATTTTCCATAGCAAACAGAAAACATGGATCCCTGATCATGAGTTAAGTGTCACAAAATATTACAGGCAGTCCCCATGTTTTATACCCAATCTTAATCTGGAGTATGTTTCTTCTGTAAGTGCTGTACATTAGATGAAGTAGTTAAGACAGCTGGTAGTTCATCTCAAACACAACATTTTAAATCTCTAAATGCATTTTAAGGCAAAGCCCAAAGAAGTCAAGTGCTTTATTTGCTGGGGAGCTAAGAACAAACATACTCCTTGGATAGTTATTAACAGTAAAAACCTAGTATTCGGCTACTGCAGACCTCTGCCAGCATGGCCAGGTCAGTCAGAGAAGTGCCAAGGTCTGATTCCTGAACAACACAGCTCTGCTGTCAGAAGTCCATATTGTAGATGCAGCTATACCTTACCAGAAAACCTGTGCTCTTTCAGGGACAGATTTTTGGGTTGGGGAAAGATAGGATGATTTTATGGTATCAGAATAAAGCTGAGTTTTGCCAGTTTAGCTATGTCTACATTAGGAGCACTTTACTACTATAATTCTGGGATTCCTATGCTAGTGAAGCATTCTGAGGATAGATGTAGCCAAAGGGTTAAAATTATCTTGGAAAATCCTCCAAACTCTGCACGTGAAAAAAAATATCTTCAAAAGCAAGTCAAATATTCTACTGCCAGGCAACTGTAATATGTATATACCATTCATCTGGGATTGAAAACAAACAAAAAAATGGACTGTTTTCTGTTCTATGTGCATTATTAGTTAACTAACAAACACTGCATCCAAATTTATGGGCACATCTACAAAGTTTCTGCACAAGTAAAATTGTTTTGTCATGGCAAGGCATTATGCCTGTTGAAAGTGGTGTGACAGAAGGGACAGGTTTTTTGGGTTTTTTTCAAAATGCAGTGAGGGAAATTTTTGGTTTTTTTCCAAATGGCAAAAAAAGAGGTCCAGGGAACACATCTGGATGTCCAGGCTTCAAAGTAAATATATAGAGACATACACATTTGTAATAAACAAATTGACCATGGCCCCTAGAACTAGCAAGATTGAGTCATATTTCTTGGAAAAGCTTGATAGTGGATTTATATGTATGTACAAAAATAACCCCAAAGCTGGTACCCAGTCCTGTTCGTAGAGGTCCCCATAACCAGAGAGATTTCTTCCGGCTTTGCATTTTCCTACTTTGATGCTCATGCTAGTTTACCTGCACGAGCCTGCCACTTGAGCTAACATGAATCATTCTTTGGCTTCGCGCTCAGAGCACGCTGTGTATATTAATTAACATTTGTCAAATCAATTTTCTGCTGACCTATCAGAAGTCTGCCATGTAAAAGATTAAACTCTTTTCAACCAACCCACCAAACAAGTGCTTCACTAGAGCAAGATATATTTTGGCATAACGTGTGCTTAGCACCAGGGGGAGTGCTACATAGCAGTTTTCTTATAAGCTTCCAAAGTGACCAAGTTTATTTGGCAGTCACCTTCAGTCTGCCATATAAAGTAAAAAAAAGAAATGTATTTACATTTATAAAGGGGAAAGGAAAGGGTTGAGACAAAAGCTTGCTACCAAGAACCAATGAGACAGAACTGCAAGGGTTGCAATTTATAGCTGTGCATGTGTCATAGGCGACACATGGAGGGGGACACATGCACCCCCTGAGAGTGCTGGTGCCCCCTCAACAGCAAGCACTCCGGCTGGCAGCAGGGCACAAAGGGTGCTAGTGCCCTCCCTGAAATTGGCTCCACTGGCAGCACATCGGCAGTGGAAGTGCCGGCATACCTCTGGAACCCCTTCCCCCCCCGGTCGCTGGCTAGCTGCTGGGGGAACCCCCACCCAGGTCATGCCCTGCTGGTGCCCTGCCAGACTCAGGAGGCACCAGTCACCCATGGCATGTGTTATTTTATTTATTTGTGTTTAGAAGTGAAAATCATAAGAGGCGCCAGATTATACAGAACAAATTGTATATCTTCTGTACTCTTAAAGTATATAATTCTAGAAGTACCAGAAACAAGAATTTTGGGCCAAAAAAGAGTCAGTTAAGAACACCGTAACAAAAAAGGAGAACAAAAAGTATAAATTTATTTACCTACCACAAAACACCTGTAGGTTACATTAAGCAATTGCAGTTACACCATCTTTTCAGTTTACATTTGGATTCCTTTCTTGAAAATACCCAAGGCACTGAACATGACTTTGACAAAATTTAAGATATTTTAACTATAACACATTGCCATTTGAAATAAGATGCTGCACAATTTTTGGAATGCACCATTTCATTATATGACTTTATAAAATATGTGCAAAGTAGGAGACTAAATTCTGAAACCTCTGCTGCTCTATATCAACATGTAAACCTTCCTTTACATCTGAAAGCACAGAGGATCCACAAAGCAACAGAAACAATATCATTCACTCACTACAAATAAGCAGAATGCAGGAAGTCTTGGCAAGGACTCAGACCTCCTGAAGTACCACAGAAGCAGTTTCTGGGATTTCAGACAATGGGCTGCACAAGAGGCAGGCATGGCCAGTAGGGCCGTGTGAAGCTTTGGTTACTGATTCAATTCAGTGGGAATTCGAGCCAATTCAGTGGCCGAATTTCTGAATCCAGATTGAATGAGGAGACCCTTTAGTCTATCCAAATTGAATCAGAACCCTCCAAATCTATTTGGAGAGATTTGGAAAGATTCAAAGATTTGGACATAGACGCAGCTTTAAATATTTTTTCTACATACCTCAAGATACCAGGAGGCTTGTGAACACTGAGATGGTGGGGCTGATGGAGCATCCCCCGGGAGCATGGGGGCGGGTCCCCAGCATGCTCAGCAGAAGACCCAGAAGTGGACTAGAAGCACTTCCGACCCACTTCCAGGTCCACTGGGAGCACGCTGGGGGGCCTTCCTGCACCTCCCAGCTCAGCGACTGGTACCTCCTGGGGCTAGAAGTATTTCCAGTCCACTTCTGGGTTCACTGCTGAGCATGTGGGGGGCCCCCTGCACTCCTTTGGGATGCTCCATTCACCCCACCATTGCAGCACTCATGAGCTGCACTTGGTATCTTGAGGTATGTAGAAAAAACATTTAAAGCTGTGTCTATGCCTGAATTGCTGATTCAGAGAATCAGCATTGAATCTTCAGATTCTGATTTGGCCAAATCAAATTGAGACAGTGATGTGAATCAATTAATCAAATCACTGTCCCCGATTTGGGCCAAATCCGAATGCAAATTGAATACGGCTTGTTCTGCACACCCTGAATGGCCAGTGGAGCTGTGATTAAGCAGTTCTACTTGCGTGAAGATGGGAGTCAACAAGGATACAGTCACTGAGTATACTGTTCTGCATCCAGAAGCTCTGTCACAACTCCGTGGGCATGGAATGACTGAAGAGTCCCACCTTACCTGACCAGCCTGAAACAATCTTATTCATAATGCATTTCTGTGTGCATGGCTCAGGATTTACATTTGAGAGTATAACTTTCTTCATCTCATTTGAGCAATCTTGCTTCTAGAATTGTATTCTTTTTGTGTTTTACTTGAAACTGCAAGTCTTATTTTCTTGTTTAATTCAGGAGAGGTGCTGGTTCTCACCTTCTGTTAGAAAACAGGTGATAGCAACACTCAGCATCTCAGCTCTTGTGACTCACCTGCTCCTTTTGGGTACAGCTTATCCTTGTGTAGAAGGATTGCTATATTTTTGCCCAGGCATTTCCCTAAATACCTCAAATTTCTCTTCTACACATGTCCAGAAATGCCTCAGTATTGTCTTGTCACTGTTGAATAGGTTGGCCCCTACTTTTGAACTCCATCAATATCCATGTTCTCCCTCCTAGGTCCCCTGAAAGATACAAGCTGTTAAGCATGTTCAGTGCACACCTAATGCACTCCTCCAGGATAACACTCAGCAACAATAACCACTGCTTTTGCTAAAAAATATGGTCAGTAGCTCAGTGTTTCAAATCTTCACTCACAACATAATAAGTCTCAATTCAATTCCCTTCTCTCATTGAAAAGCTTCAAATCCACATCTACTCTTTGAAGAATGTCTGATCACCAGTGTATCAGCTGTTGGGTGGAGGGGGAGACAGGGGCTGCAGAGGGCATCCTTCCATCCCTCCTTTTGAAATAAAATCGATCCTATTTGAAAAAAAATGGAATGGCCCAGTGAGAGGGATCATGAAAGTAGTTAGTTAGTATTAGGTTACTCAGCCTTCAGTCCCTACTCCTAGGGCTGTTTATACATCATATCCAAGGCCTGTTCCATATAAAATACATAAAAAGCACCTCTGTGGAACAAGGTTTACGTCTCCAAAGTTGTTTCTAAGTCACCAAAGTTACTCAGCAAGACTATATATTTTCCTTATAAAGGCAATTTAACAACCATAATTAACTACAGACATATTTTGATGCTGGTTGCTGAGAAGATTATAATGGACTGTTCTTAATAAAATTATTTTAACGTCACTTTTACTGAACTATAAATAATTCTGGCTGGTGTCTGGGAAGGTAAAAGATCTGCAGTGATGGATGAGGATTGATCAAAAGTTTTCATTGAGTTGCAAAATTAAGTTCCCAAAGACACTGAAGTTCCTAAAGACAGTCCTCCAAAAATTAGGTTGTAGATTCCAACAAATGTATTCAGTAGCACACATCCTGTCCCCTTCACTATACTTAGAGGTATACTAGTATAACTCTTTCAAAACAATAACAATAACAAACAAAGGGAACATCTGAGTCTAACGCTAGTGGTAGTCCACGTGGGGACCAACGACGCTTCGAAAGGCCGGCCGGAGGACATCATGGAAGATTTTAAGCCTCTTGGATGGCAGCTCAAGTCAGTTGGAGCACAGGTGGTGTTTTCCTCCATTCTGCCAGTGAGTCAACAGGGAAAGCGACATGAGGCGTGTATCACGGCTGTAAACCAGCGCCTTCGGGGTTGGTGCTACGACGTGGGCTTTGGATTTTTTGATCACAGCCCACATTTCTCTACGCAGAGCATGCTGGCGGAGGA
>JAGPOW010002514.1:1482673-1498161 GCA_030014935.1 Caiman crocodilus | reverse complement strand
ATAAGCTGCTGAGGGGTGATCAGCAGGAAATAGGGCAGGCTCTTTTTTCCCGGGCACCACCAGGGGTAACTAGGACTAATGGTCACAAGTTACTGGAGAATAGGTTTAGGTTGGACATTAGGAGGCACTACTTCACAGTTAGGGTGGCTAGGAAGTGGAACTGGCTTCCTAGGGAAGTGGTTCTTGTTCCTACCTTGGGCATCTTTAAGAGTAGATTGGATAGGTACTTGGCTGGGGTCCTGTGACCCCAGCACTCGTTCCTGCCATTGGCGGGGGGTCAGACTATATGGCCTGCTCTAGGCCCCTTCTGACCCTAGGTACTATGAAACTATGAAACATATATGATACAGCTGTAAGGCTAAACTGAGGAGGAGAAAACCCCACAATGGGTGCATTTACGCAATATGTTTACTGCAGAGTATACTATTTAGCTGTGCAGTAAATCTCTCGCATCTACACATGTAGCCCATTAGGCCACAGGAAAGTAATAAACTCTGCAGCAGGTTTTATCCTGCTGCGGAGTAAAAAATTCCACGGCAATGCACATGTAGATGCTACTCTGTCTGGCTAGGGAATGAAGGTGCTTCAGTGCAGGAGCTGCCTGCTAGCTAGCTCCACACTGAAGCACCCTCATGCCCCAGACATCCCCTCCGCAGCATGGTGAGCTGGCAGGAGCAGACCCAGGCTGGCTTGCTGGTCCTGTGGGCCCCTTGCCAGCCATGACTGCTCCAGCCTGGCTCAATATACCTCAGGCCATATGCCTGCCTGCCCAGGAGCAATAAGCTCTGGAGTTTATTTACATGCATTAATATGCACATGTAGGGTAAACTGTAGAGCCATGTGATAGTCATACACCTTTGGCCTCCTCACCTGTGCTCTGCCCATTAATTCCTCTTAAGTAAGATGAATAACATTCCAAACCTGGGGCAATTTCAGACAGCCAACATAAAGCATGAAAGCAACCTGCCACTGAAATTTCACCTAACGTGCCAGATAAGCAATATTCACCCCTGGATTCATGACAGGTATACAGTTCAATACTTCATAATACTGAGACAGAAAGCAGCAGAAAGGAGAGAATCCAACACTTTTAATGAGACACAAAACACTTCTTTCTGACCCAGTACAAGGATAAAATGTTGCTATATTTGTATATAGCAAAAATACTGTTATAGGTTATTTTTAGAACTGCTTAACATATTTGTTACAACTGCTTCCAAGATCTATTACTCAAGGTAATAAGACTATTTGGCTGATGCACAAAGCAAATCCAATTTTGATTTTGAAATTCTTGCACACTTTTCTAAAGTCTTTTTTATGAACTTGGTTTTTTTGGCAGAGACAGAATATGTAATGATGGGGAATGTTTTAAATGTTTGACAGTTGTACAATACAGCCTGATAATCTCACTTATGGGTAACACAGCTATCCCAAGCATGCTGACAAACTCTTATGTTACACCACATCTCCCTATACTACGTACATATACGGCATATGCTGAGTATATCTAATTTCATGGGGCACCAAATAAAAATAAGTGTTTCAGATAAATTAGAGAATTACTAATTTAAGTAGTCATCAGGTAATAGCTATGACACATAACTGAGATTCAAAAGAAAATCATAACAGCACTTCATGTAACAATACATTCATACAGAAGGTTTTCACACACAACAGAAAATAAAATTGTTAAATCAGTAGACTAAATTCTGCTCTGAGGTACACGCAGCAGCGTAAGTCTCTGCCCACCCCCTCCACTCAACACCTGTTTTCGTGTGCTCAACATAGACCCTCCCGCTCCATTCCACCCTGTCTACCCAGGTGCAGAAGTAGTTAGCTATGCCTCTGGGTACAAGCTTCCAAACCTGTTAACATTGAGGCTGCACAAGTATAACTGGAAACAGAATTGCATCAATTTAAACTTATATTTTTATTACTTACCAAGCACCTCCAAGGAAATAGAACAGTTTTTGTAATCTTGCATTACAGTTTCCAGGAACTTATCTTTATGCACCAACATGCTATAGTCTACCCACTCATTGATTTCCAATACTGTAAGATCTGTCATTTTGCAGTGGGGAATGCCTGCAGTAAAAATACTTAGTAGACTCAGCTCTGTCTTTTGTCACATTCATATATCAATGAACATGTGTAGCATATAGGTTTATTATAGGAAGGTCAATAGTTTAATTTGGAAATATTTTTATCTTCTATATTTTTTCCAGAATACTTTAATATTGGGTCATTCCCTTAACATTTAGAAAAATGCTGCACTAAATTGCATGGCCCAGATTTTCAAGTGTAACCAGTAATGTGGGAGTTCTCACAAAGATTCCTTTTAAATGACCTTCAAAAAATGCTGAGTATCTTACTTCTGAAAATCAGACCTTTCTAAGTGTGTGCAGTGTTGGACACCCAAAAATTCAGAATGCAGAATCACCGGTCTTTTTAGAAAATGTTATTCCTTGTCTTTTCCCACTGACTTCTGCCATTTTAATTGGTATAATAAGTAATTTGAAATTACTTTCTCTTGCATCCTTTTCAGTCAGATTCAGAATACAAGATGCAATAGTACTACATATCCAATTCCACATCTCTATATAGTGATACCCAGACTTAGTTCCTGTTTCCACGCTAACCTCTGTTTTTGGTCTGCATACACCTTGGACTTTTCAGCATCCAGACTGGTTAAGCAGAACTTCCAAAAGAAGTTCTCAGTGGATGCAGTACTTATTTGTCCCATTGGTATAGAAAGAGTCGGATAGAAGTAGCACCAGAAAATAATTTTAATGAAATATAGCTGTTTGTCTAGAACAGCAGGATGACCATGTTTTGTCACAGTTGGAGTTGAACTCAGCTGAGCCTGGTTTGGGCAGTAAAGCAACCTACTTCAAAAACAGTTGGAACTGAAAGGAAAATGGGACCTGTGTTGACACTCACATGCAAAAATTGTTAAAAAGTTGTGTGTATGTGTGTGCACACATGTGCAAGTCTTTATTCATTTCCACATTCACTGGAAACAAATTCTTGTATGGAAACAGCACTGGGTTTCAAAAGACTCAAAGCCATCTTTCAAAATCAGTGGTTCATCAGAAACACTCTTCTGATGTTTGCCAAATAAGAGACAGCACAATCTTCAGCAGTAGGCACCTGCTCACCATAAACTGACTGGATATTTCTACTGAAGCAAAGCAAATTGGATCTTCAGTAGCATGTCTAAGTCAGGTTTAATCCAAACAGATAGTCATTGTTGACTAGAGGGGCTGTGTCTAAATCAAACCTCTTGCTGTTAAGGATCTGAAATTTTGAGAAAAGCCAGATATGGACTGACCCCAAAACTAAACTGGCCATTATTAACCCATTTCTAAACACTGCTCTCCAGGAAATGTTTTCATTCTTAATATTTAATTTTTAACATTTAATCATGGATTATTTCATATAAGTGAAGCTTGACTGGGGAGAAGGGGACTTTGTATTGTCATTGCTTCATTGAAAGAGTTATGCTCCTCATTCCAGATTTTCAAAAATGCTCAACTCTCATTTTGGGCACATACATAATGACCAATTGGTGAAACCGTAGCTGGAGTACTGCATCCAGTTCTGGGCACCACACTTTAACAAGAACATGGACAAGCTTGAGAGAGTTCAAAGAAGAGCCACCCATATGATCAGTCTTACACAGCAAGCCATATGAGGAAAGGCTGTGAGATCTGGGACTCTTCAGCCTGAAAAAAGAAGGCTGAGCGGGGACTTGGTAGCAGCTTACCACTACACTAGGGAGTACATCCAGGGCTCATTAAGCAACTGCATACCAGGGCACCCAAGGAGAAAACTAGGAGTAATGGCCACAAACTCCTGGAAGACTGACTCAGGCTCAACATTGGGAAAAACTTCTTCACGGTCAAGGTGTCCAGACAGTGAAATAAGCTCCTTCCAGAGGTGGTGCAATCACCTACCCTGGAAATCTTCAAAAGGAGACTAGACAGTCACCTTGCAGGGGTCACCTGACCCCCAGTTATCTTTCCTTCTTGGTACAGGGGGCTGGACCCGATGATCTTCCAAGGTCCCTTCCATCCTTACAATCAATCTATGAATCTATAACCAAATTTTCAAGACACTTTAGTTCAATAATTAAGGCCAGATTTTCAAAACAGGTCAGCACGTTGGCTGGTGACTTGGTACAGACCTGGTCATTAGTGGGAGCTGCAGAGTTCTGAGCAGTTTTTGCACTGTGGTCCTATGCTAGTTAACAATGGTCAGTCGCTGCAATGGCAACAGCACAATCCTCCATTATCCTCAGCACAATCCTCCATCATGCTGGAAGATCAGGTGCACAACATTTAAGAGTCATACTAGGCAACATGTTTTTCTTGCTAAGGTTCACAGTCCTCCAGGATATAAAACGAGAAGGGGGGAATAGATCTGTACAACATTTTAGAATACAGAAAGATGCCTGACTCAAACTGCACAAACGTCTGTCAGAAGATTGTAGCTGTTAGTAAGATCCTGCCCTGCCTGTCTTTTTCTGGAGTGTTGCTTTATGGGGGGTGAGGTGGATGGTCAACCCCTAGAAACGAACAGGCCGGGGACGAAAGGGACATGGGCTTGAATTGAAATGATATGATAACTTGAAACTTTACTTACAATTTGTGCAGGAAAACTTCTTAACAGCTGTTAGTGACATCACAATTGCAAGCAACAACAACAGCACGAACAATGACAGGAACAACAACAAAAATACAAGAGCTCAGTACATTCGAGTGGTACATTTGAGTGACACGTTCGAGTGGGGGCGTCCAAGGGGAAGGATATCGAGGATGCAGAATCCTGGAAAGGGTGATCAGGCCTCTCCAAAATGGCACGCGGATCCCCCTTGCGCCTGTGTTCTGCCCCTTTTATAAGTTACAGAGCCAATCAAAATGTGCCCCGTAAACCTGCTGACTTTCAGTCAGGAGGCTGTGACTGCCGGCCACACCGTCACGCGCCTCATGTAGCCCCTGATTTGCTGAGGCTATTAGATCACGCGTTCATTATCACTGAGATCATGACTCCCTCACACTCCGAGCATAGTTTACCCTCATGTTTTACATTGGACTGGCATTTGGTCATTCTCCATTCAGACGTGGCCCCTTGACCAAATGCCAGATTAGATGCCTTTGAGCTCTATATTGTCTTCATTTACAGTAGGTAATTGAGTATATACGAAAGTTGACAGTGTCATTAATCGTCCCTTAAGTGTATTTAAGATACAACATGCAACACAAACACAAAGTAAAATACCAACTAAGGGTATTAATAATGTTAAAAGTGGAGTGATTATGCACATGGCTAACGATGAAGTTCCAACCAAAACTTGAAAACAGGTCTGCAAGCCAGCCATTACTGAGACCGGCCACGGCATTAGCGCCTTTGGCTGCCTTTCGGATTAAATCAAGTTGAGACAATAAGGGAACCATAACATTTGGGATAGATATAAAGCAATAGTCGGTGGACAGGTTCAGGTATTTACACACCACCCCATTATGCACTAACATGGCATCTAACGCCAGTCAATTTTGTAGGGTCATTTGTGATGTCTCTTGCAATTGATTATTTATAAAACTAAAGCTTCATTGGTGGCATTAAATCCTACTTCTATTTCCTCAGTTAAGCGGGCAATAGGTACACGGGCTTTCATTATTCCCACGTACCACATGAATAGGCCTTCTATTTGCCACTCAAATCGCTTGGCCACCTGTTCGCCATAAGTCATTTTTGACCAGACGGTGCCAGCACGCCTTCATCTGGAGTCAGATCGCCGAAACCATGGAGTATATGGGTTGGAAGTATTGGCGGTGAGTGGTGGGCAAAGCTCTATGTGTGCTATGAAACAAGGACTGTCGAAACTAGAAGGTAAGGCTGTATATAACAACCCGTTGTTACATGCCCACATAAGACCACGGGGTGCATTAGTTGGCAGATTACGTCTCTTACACCACAACGTTTGTACCCTGGATGTGCAGTAAGGGTGAGTTAGATTACAGCTTTCAAAATATCGCACCTCTGCTTGTCTAAGGGGAAAAAATGCACTTAACATCGGGTGGATACCATTAAACATTGTTAAATTCACTCCCTTTTTAGGATCCCATCCCCCTCTTCAGATCAGAGTGCTATTAAGAAACAAAAACCAGGAGGGTGAGTGCTGCCATGCTGACCATGGCAAAGTTTGGACTTGGTCATCATCTGTATCCCATTTGCGCACTCCCCAGGGAATGCGATTACAATCGACTGGTTGTACCTTATATCCCTCTAGTCCCCAGCTTACACAGTTTAAGCTTGTTATATTTTGTTTTGTTATGGGACTGGATGGACAATAATATGCTACTATAGTCTGTCCTCTTGTTTTTGTGTGGTCGGGGAAAGACACCACTTGGCAACCCAGACAAGGTATAGGTCCGGTAGTCCTGCAAATGAAGGTTCCACACAATGGCCCTTGCACATTGTGAAACCATCGGGTGATGTTAAGGGGAGTGACATACACAGTCAACCCATCCCCTCGACGGCACTTGGCCTTGGTATGCAGGCCATTATGCCTGCCGGGTGCGGTCCAGTTGCGTTCGCCCAGATCTCTATCAGCTGTAGCACGGAGTTCCGCCGCAAGGGGTCATCAGGGTCGCTGGTTTCTGTGGCAACCTCCTCTGCTATAAGTACGAGTAGATTGACGATGAAGAGGTCAGTTCGTAATATGCCGCTGTCGCCTGAGCTGTAAGACAAAACTTAAGGTCTGTTAGTAATGTATTGTAAACTATATCATACATGGGAAGCTATACTATGTCGGCTTAGCCAATTGTGATGAGCTAGGATGATGCGTGTGGGTGTGGCTGCTCCATCGGAGACAAGGTAAGTATTTGGATACTCTCTGGGTTTAACTATAACACCGGGAACGAGAGATGGATGCCTATTATTGGCAACTGGAACGGTTAGCCATACTGGTTCCTGAGGCAAGTAACGCGGCTTCCATGGTGGACACGGGATGGGGTTGTGTTCATCCCACACAGTTTTTCTGGCGTTCATTGCAATCAGCACGTCGTTGTTGTATTTGGTCCAGTTTTTATATGATCCGTTTCCCTTTAATCTCAGCTATTCCTTATACAATCTTATATGACGTTCCACAATGCCATTGGACTGCGGATAGTAAGTGATGATGCCATTGAATGTTATGTTCCGTTGCAAGCCGCTCCAGGGCTCTAGAACTGAAAGGCGGCCTTCCATCAGAATGTATAACATGGGGTACTTGCCAGTGAGCAAAGGCGATCTGCAGGCACCCTTGAACTGCGGAAGCAGTGGTTTTTCTTGTTTGGAGAACAAGAAGCTGGCGAGTTCCTAAGTCCACTATCGCTAGTGCCTTACTCGGTAAGTGGCTTAGCTCCTGGGAGTGGCCCGAGTAAATCCACTTGCCACATTTTTCCAGGTGCGAAATGCGCTGGGTCGAAAGTGCCCTTTAAGTGCTTGTGACGTGATGGCTTTTCTTGCACACAGGCGTGACAAGCTTGGGTTATCTCCCTCCAGCGTTCCAGTCTTGGTCCTTTGTTACTTTGTTGTTCCCATCGACCTCATGCTTTTTCAGCCCTTGGATATCCCCAGTGTTCGTGGAGCCAAGCTAAAAGAGGGTTATCATCTATGGTGTCAGCGAGATTTAGCTGTGGTATGTTTTCCCCATATGATGGTTTTCCATGGGCTAACAACTGATCAATGATGGAATGTACGAGATCTGTATCGGGTCGATGAGAACGCATGTGCTTTACCAAGGGTTGGGTAGAGAAGCATAATAGGGTAACTTTGATATCTTCCTAGATGTGCTGATGTTTCGCTGCCTGTGCTGCTCCGGTGACGATGCGATATATATATTCCGAATCTATGGCAATGATGGGGACTGGGAACCTCCCGTTGTGGCGGTGGTGAGCATGTTTGAGAGCTAAATGAAATCCACGCAGCTTGGAGACTTGGACGAATTGTCCAGAGTGTGCTGGCAGGAGCTCTTGTTCATTACAGGGTTGACAATAGAACCCGTACACTCTGCCGTCGCGGGATGTGCCATCAGAGAATATCCATGCCGATGAAGTAGTCCCATACAGCTGCAGCACAGTAAAATTGCTCTCCTCGTTATCTGGGGTTGGGTCCCTATCAGAGACCTGCCAAGTTGACCAGTAATACTGGTACTGAAGGACCAAAGTACTTCAAGTCTTCGGTGTACCTTGGTACTCTGGGTGACTTCGAACGGGGTTGAGCAATGCTAATGTAGTGCTACCAGGTGCAATGAGTGTCTCTGGGAATGCTGCGTGATGCTCTGCTAGCTGGGCGGCAAGCATGACCTTTGCCAAGTAACCATACCGATGCTGGTGTGCTTGTAAAGTGCGGTGACCAGTAAATGCAAGTTGTCCCGTCGCAGAATCTTTGGCTGTGAACCACAGGTGTTCGTTGGTGTAGCCCACATGAATTAACAGCGGGTTACTGGTTGGGAGTGCAATTAAGCGTGTTTCTCTAACCTCTTTCATGACTCTAAGGCTTCCTGATCTTGATCGTCCCAAGGATCTCTCCGCTGCGTTTTCTTCCAGATCCGATGCTACAACCTTTGAATGACTTTTAATTGCGATGGAGTCGTGTAGTGACGGAACCAATTTAATTGCCCTAACAGCCTCTCAAAATCCGTCTGTGTGGTGGGTTAAGATTTGAGCTCAGGAGCGGAATTATGTGCCGTTCCCCACCAATGCTGTCCGGAAAACCGAGTTCCCAAAAAGGTAATATCCGTGGATGGTTCGCTCATGGATTTTGCTACGTTCACTGTCCAGCCCTCATTGTCCAGGTGGTTCTTTAGTTTCTCACTGGTGCTACAAATCACCACTCGGTTGTGTCCCATAATCACGATGTCGTCGACGTAGGACCAGACACTGATGTTCGCGGTCTCCGGGTAAAGACATGCAAAGCGATCGAGGGAGTCATTTAGCGCTGTGGTCACCAACACTGGTGTGTTTTAATAGCCTTGCGGGCAGATCTTCCATGTATACATTTTACCGCCTATACACATATTGAGGATCCCCTGTGGGTCACTTATGGGGATCGAATAAAACATATCTTTTAAATCTAAATGGATGGCCCACCATTCTCCATTCCTTTGTATATCAATCATACCATTGATGATTTCTACGATCATTTGCGTGGCGGGCATTTGTAAGGGACTACAGTGGCAGTTCGCCTGTCGGTAATCTACCACTAATCAGACTTCTGCTGGTTTCCCTGGCTTAGGGATGCCCCATCTGGCCGAAAGATAAGTGGATGATGTTACCAGACTGATGCAACCTCATTTACATAGATCTTCAACTCGGGGCTGTAAGGCAGGACGCGTAGGGATCGGTTGGTACCGCCAGGGTGTCGGGTTTGTTAGTGTCGGTTGATGTTTTTCCCCCTGCGTGACAGTTAATGGTAGTGCCAAATATATATTATCCTTGAGGTTTAACGCCTTATCCCCGGGATCCCTAGGATGTTAATGCCCCCTAAGACTCCATGTAAAACTCTTCCGCCAGTACAGAATTTAACTATTGGTGTAGCGGCGGTGGCGTTTAGACCCTGGACAAAGATGGTCTTAGATGTCCTCACATGTGGGGTTTCAGGTTTGATTACATTTACTTGGGCTCCTGTGTCTAGTAAGAAGCACGTTACCAGGTCCACTGAGTGTGATATATGGGCATTTGTCATTGAAAGGTCAGCGGTCAGTGCCCGGTTTGGCGACCACTACTTGTTTTTTCTTTCTTTTGGTTCTTGTAGCCTCGGCTTAAAGCCCAGGCTAAGTGCTAGTGCCCTCTGCCCTTCATCTCCCAATCCGCGGATTTGGCTCTTTGTTAGGCCACTCTTGTTTAATAAGAAGCCAAACATAGCGTGTTCCTCGGGGGTACGGCTTAGCAGTTGTCCACATGGTGAGCGGTCAGCTCGAGGCTTATTAGGTGATGCTCCCCCGGCCCCCACTGCTTGTACCTGTGATGGTGGGGCAGATGCGGTTTCTGTCTTGCATGCCGTACTGAGTCTCACTAGACTGCTGAGGACATTCCCTATTGGGCCTCCCACCAATGAGTGTAACAGCAAGCGAAACATAGGCGCATTTTCACCCCCATAAATTTCTACGCAAGCCTCCACTGCTGGCGTGGACATGGGGACAATGCCGGAGTTGTGGCACCAACAATGAGGCCAATTGCTATTCACCTGATGGGGAGTTAGATTCAACAGGTACGTTCCGGGGTCCCAAGTTAAATAGCTTGCTCCCACTATGGCATACAAAAGTTGTGTGGCCGTGGGGTTATCAGGTGGATCTGCACGCCAGGCATGGGCTCGGGTCAGTAATGCCAGGATTGTGGCAGCACACAAAGGAATCGGCCAGGCTTGGTTGCGCAGTACCTGGGTTGTGTCACTGCACGCCCCGCCGCTCTACATGGGTTGGCGCATGAGTGCCGTGCATTCCTTGAGGTTTACCAGATCTATCTCGTGTTCTGGTATCAGGCGCCCTTGTCATATTGCCAGTGTTCCGCCCAGATTTAACCAGGTTTCTGTCATTAATTCTTGAAGCTCCCCCCGGTGCGGGTGCGAAAGGTGGTGAGTGTGCAGGTTGCCGTGCCATCAGTGACAGTTTTTATTAGAGTCACAGGATTCGCCTGCAAAGCAGGCGCACTTGTGCCCACAGGGAGAGTGGGGTATAGACGCAGGGTGCTGTATGGGAGCGGTTCCTCAGATGGGGCTGTCAGAGTCTCTTTTACCCCTCCCCCTTCTGTTGTTCCCGCTTCCACACTCAAACCCTCCCCTAGAGGCCGCTTACTCATTGCGCCAGGATTTCCTGCCTGGGACATCTCAGTCCCTCCTTCTTTTTCCTCCGCGGCACCATCTTCGGACGGTATCTTGGATCATGTGGCACTCTGATCCACAGCTGTCCTGGCCAACGTCTCCACCACGCTGCCCTGATTCGCCATGTGTCTCAGCAGAGTTGTTACAGTGTGAAACAGAATAGTAATCGTTTTTCCCTTGCTCCACCTTTTTCATGCCCATTTTGTAGCCTCCCGTCTGTCAGTTTTAAGGTTCTTACAGAGGCCCATTAGAATCTCGTTTTTGGTGCCCCCCAGGATTGAGATTGGGGCACCTGAATTTATCAGGTGGAGTGTTGCAGCCGCCACCCTCCTTCAGATATTTAATGCACCTAGCATACTCTTTTGTTGGGGTGCAATCATTTCTGCCGGCGGGCTTAACACAGTTAAGTTGTACCTCCATGGCCATATTGGGTGGTCGATATATGACTGTGGGACTAGTGAGGAGACACCCCAAGGCTGTGGGGTGAGGCCGGCTACAACCCATTCTTTGAGTGGACTCCTGTTGTTTTCAGCTGGGTGGATAGAGACATGGCCCCCGATCCCCCCATCTTGCTGGGTCTGATGGTATGCCATGTGGGCCCATAAACCATCAGCATTCATGGTCGGAGGTCTATAGTGGTTCCACCACAGGCAATGCCGGACTAATTGGTCGAGGTACTCCTCATCTTCCCTTTGCCCCTGAGATCCTGTTCGTGACGCCATGTCGTCTTATGGAGCGTGAAGTGGATGGTCAACCTCTAGATACAAACAGGCCAGGGACAAAAGGGACACAGGCTCGAATTGAAATTATATGATAACTTGAAACTTTACTTACAATTTGTGCAGGAAAACTTCTTAACAGCTGTTAGTGACATCACAATTGCAAGCAACAACAACAGCATGAACAATGACAGGAACAACAACAACAATACAAGAGCTCAGTACGTTTGAGTGGTACGTTTGAGTGACACGTTCGAGTGGGGGCGTCCAAGGGGAAGGATATCAAGGATGCAGGATCCTGGAAAGGGTGATCAGGCCTCTCCAAAATGACGTGCAGATCCCCCTTGCACCTGTGTTCTGCCCCTTTTATAAGTTACAGAGCCAATCAAAATGTGCCCCGTAAACCTGCTGACTTTCAGTCAGGAGGCTGTGACTGCCAGCCACGCGGTCACGCGCCTCATGTAGCCCCTGATTTGCTGAGGCTATTAGATCACACGCTTGTTACCACTGGGATCATGACTCCCTCACACTCCGAGCACAGTTTACCTTTGTGTTTTACATTGGACTGGCGTTTGGTCATTCTCCATTCAGACATGGAGATCAGCTCACACTGCCACAGGTAAAGCTTGATTGTTAAGCAAGGATCCTGGTTTTCGCTGGTAAAACAAATCCCCAATTTTGGGATGAAAAAACTAACCCAAAATCCACATTTTTCTGTCATTAAAATGAAACATCACTACATATTTGCCTCTATACTAGTGGCATTTCATTTTAATCACAGAAAAATACAGATTTGGGGATAATTTTTTATCAGAGAAAACCAGGATCCCTGTTGATAAGGAAGGGAGGCAGGGGAGGAGTAGGGAGGTAAGGGCACCGCAGCCATGGAAGGAAGCACTGGGCCGCTGTGCAGCTCAGGTAGGCAGACAGTCTCTGGATGGGAATAAGATGAGGCTCACTGCTTTTTTTGGGTGAAGCCTACTTTCCCGGGCTGCTGCCAGGCTTCCTAGAGAGCTGCAGAGCTGCACAGAGCCTGGTGCTTCGCTCCACAGCTGTAAGGGCAACAAACTCAAAGGAGTTTTAGTTTGCTACACTCCAAGTCATTTAAGGTGCATCACACCACCACATTTCTTACAGTGGCTGGAATGTTCAATATGCTGCCGAGGCATGCAAACACTGACACCATTAAAGCAGTGTGAAAGCATTTAGCCCACTTTAAAGTGTTGTTCACACATGCCTCTCATTTAATCTACACATGGCCTATGTCTTCAGAACTAAGCTCTGGGTTTGGTTGCTGGTGATTTGAATTTCACTGGATGGGGGGGAATGTCATTCTAAAATCTAAGAGGGGACTGGCTGGTGGGATCACTGGGATGATTGTCTGTCATCTTGCCCTGGAGTAGGGACTGGAAAGAATTGATTGTAACTATAGGAACATTCATTTGCTGCCTGACTGGAGAAACAGGAGCTAGGGGGCTCAGAAAGACAGCAGACTGGGTCCAGCAAGACAGTACAGAATAATACAGTGACTACAGGAACTGGAACGAGTCCCTGCATCAGAATCAAGGACTTTTCATTCTTAGTTCATATCACACCTTTACTGCAGAGCACAAAAAGATGCTGGAAGTTTGCTTCTGTCCTAGCCCAAGCTGAGTCTACTTGCACTGTGAGTCAGGTCAGAAAGCCTTGATCCATGTAGCTAAGCAGTGGGAACCGAGGTAGTTGTATTGTTATTGGGAGAATACATTGAGTTGTCTTTTCCTAGAATCCCATTTCTGTCCAAGAGTTGCTCCGTATTTAGATGGAGTCCCTGAAGACTGACTCCTGCATTTCAAAAAGGTGGCTTCACATGGAGTTGGAGGGACATAATTTGGGATTGCAGACTCCCTTAGTCATGCCTAGGAAGTTCCCCATTTTCTCTTCCTCCCTAGACTGGCCATCACCCTGACACTTCCAAAAACCTTTATCATTTGCTGAAGTTGGATTAGCATCCACAGAGAACATGCTTCTGATTAGCCCATTATTGCATCAGATTTCTTTTTTAGAATTTAAATATATATATTAATTTAAGGAAAGCTGTGGATACAAACACATTATGAATTATTAGCTATTTTAAAAAAATAACTTCACTTAAAATATGTTATTTTTAAACTATTTTCCTAATGATCTCTGCTATATACAGTTCTGGCAAGGATTAGTTTCACAGCTGTCATGAGAATTTTTTTTTCTTGAGAATTCTTGATACCAGTTGGTGGAGCTCATCCCCTGATCGGGGAAGAGTGGGGAGGAGCCAGCAAAGGGAGGGGGCAAGGAGTCCCTGGACCGAGTTCGGGGTCCACTGCAGGTCTGATGGACTTCAGGGGATGGAGTCCCCCGAGGGTATAAAAGGAATGGCATGAGCCGCACTGGGGGAATGCAGCAAGGGACATTGGAGAGGGAGGAGCCCAAAGAGGGCCTCCACCAGGATCCCTTCTTCGCCCCAGCAGTGCACAGATCAGCACACAGGGCTCAGGCTCTGGGAGCTGTGTCAAGGCAGCTCGAGCCTGCATTTCCAGCAGGGGGTCAGACCAGCACATGGAGAGCCAGCCCTGGGAGCAGCTCAAGACTTCTCAGCTTAGCCCCAGCATAGGTCAGATAGCCAGAGCCCTGCAGTGTGGCCCAGCCAAGGAACTAAAAGAGTCCTTATAGTACAGGGCCTAGGAAAGGGAAGGCCCGGGTATAAATCCAACAGCAGCTAGATTTCCCCCCCTGCCAAGAACTGGAAGAACCCTTATTATCCAAAGTGGGAAACAGGGCCAGGAAGGGAGGTCTCAGCATGAGACACACAGTGCCAGGGGGCCTCTGACTAAGTGGAGGACCCTGAGGCCTGGTTGACAGCTCCTCGGAGAGGATTATGAGTTGCTAGCAGAATTGGTTTCTGCAGGGGAGGCATTCCTGAAATAAGCCACTCCCCTCCACCAGGGGGAAGCCCTGGGTGAAAGGTTCTCTCCCAGCTAGAGCCATAGGAGGGGAGGTACCCCTTGCTAACTGGAATCCAACAGTAGACATGACTTATATCATGTAAAGCTGCACCTTAAATTTTCTAAGATTGTTATCATAGTTATGGATATGTTGTACAATACGTGATGGGATTGGCTTAGTTTTGCATAATTGGTTCCTCATTGGTGTGCTGCCTGCTCACTCCTCCCCTGTCACCCTCCCCGCCTTCCTTTTCTACCCGGTTGTACTCTGCTAATGGTTCCTCTGGGTTCCCTGTAAACTACCTGTTGACCCTAACTTACCTGGTTCACCTATCTGGGTATCCACCACTCCTCCTCACACAGGTATCCTGAGGACTCACCAGGCCTCTGTAGGGCGCAGGGTTGAGAAGGTCATCCCCGAGGTGGGTTGCCCATTGAAACAAGCAGTCCCAGGAGGTGCTTCCTGGCTTACCATATTGTAAATATTTATCTGTATACTCTTAGTGTTGTTGAATGATATCACTGGGAATACTTACCAGAAGTTTTCCTTTACTTGTTGGGTGATACCTACTGCAATACTTACCTGTATATATTGGATAAGAATAATATGTATATTATAATTTAATAAACTGTAAATAGTTAAGAGCATTGGTGTGAAGTTGATTCTATAGAGGAAAGAGGGACCCGAGATCAAATCACAGGTGTCTGTCTCACACCACTGTTGCCTGCCTCATCTATCCCTTCCAACTGAGGATGGGCATACCCTGAAGTGTTCCCAGGTTACACTACGAGTTACTGTAGCCGCCAGGCGTCAAACATCTTACCCATGGCCTCTTTGCCCCAGGGATTTGTGGGTGTCCGGCTAGCCGTCTCAGGAAGCCTTGGGACAGGTCTCTTTCCGCACCGGAGTCCGCCCCTTTCTCGCCTGCCACGACTTTGTTCT
>JAGPOW010002514.1:1469746-1480224 GCA_030014935.1 Caiman crocodilus | reverse complement strand
TATACTGACCCCCCTAGTCCCCTCACCCCCACACAGCATACAAGAAAAGGACTTAATTTTAAGCTACTGTGCAATCACCTCTGTGTACACTACACAAACACATGTAAATCAGGACAAAAATATTTTTTGAAGTCAAATTAATGAATCCTGTATGCGTTCAATTTTTAGAATATAATTTGGTATTTGTCAGGTTCCCAGATGGCAAAACCCCTTGCTGAAAGGACTATTTTTGGAGGCAAGGGGAAGAACTTCTGGTAGCAAAGGTTGAGGGTTAGGGGGTGGGGCTTCCAGTCCCAAGATGGCAACCAGGGGGCAGAGCCCGTCAAGAGGCAGAGATACCCACGCAGCCATCAACAGCTTGCCAAAACTCGGCAAGCGGCCCTCTGCCTGAAATAATTGCCCACCCCTGTCATAGCCTCTAGTGCCAGGCAAGCCTGTGGCTAAGAAGCTGAGGGGGAGGTGAAGGTGCCTATATATATGATGCAGCAAAGGTAAGGCACCACCCTCCTCACCCTCAGCTCCCTCTCCATGGGCTCCCCTGTGGCTTGCTCTGTGGCTTGTGCTGGTGCAACCTATGGGAAGTGTGACCTCAGCTGCTTAGAACTTGGACAATTCTAAACTAAAGAGGGATGCAACTTGGACAACTTGATTATGTAGCTGCTTTGAGTCTTTGCCCTTGATCAACTGCTTACAGCTCCCAACCAACAGTTACATGTGACGTCTTAAAGAGTCAATGCCCTTACAATCTAGATGTTACAGAGACATATATGTGTTAGGAAAGTGAATGGTAATTAAAGACAGAGGCAGCTTAATGTGTATTGGGGCCCTGGGCAAACACAAAATTGGAGGCCTGCTGCCCCCAGCACCAGGAGGACCCCTTTCCTTCCTGGTGCTGACGGGGAGGGCACACACCCACCTCTTCTCCCTGCTACTTCCTCCCCCCCATAGCCAAACACACACACATGCACAGGCACACGCACTCTACTCCCTTATTCTCTGCTCATGGACACACAGACACAAACACTCTCCCTGCCATGAACACGGACACATGCACACTAAGACACACACATGCACACAAAGACACCAGCACACAGGCACACACTCTACTCACTCTCTGCACACAGACACAGAGAGAAACACTCTCTCCCTGCCATGAACACAGATGCATGCAAAGACACATGCTCAGACACGTCACACACACACACATGCGTACACAGAGACAGACACACACACACACACACAGAGCCACATATCTTCCCCTCATAAGACCTCCCTCTTCCCCCCACTCTCCATCACTCTAAGGCAGCCCCCTCTCTTTTCTACCCCTCTGTCCCCTATGAGCCAGCCGTGGCTCCATGTCACTCCCCACTGGCCCCATTACACTGACTGGCAGGGAGCTGCTGTCCGGCTGTGTCCCTGCAGCTGTGCATGTGCGCAGGACCCAGTGACAGTGCTGGAAGGGGTGGCTATGGGGGGCTAAGGTGAATTTGGGGGGGCTATGCCCTCCCCCAGTGCCACTACCAGCTTGCCAAGGCACAGCATAGCAATCCCAGCCCCCACTTCCCACCACCCCTCCCAGGCACAGTGCTGTGCTACCTGGCACTCCCATTCAGCCCGGCTCCAGCCTGCCCCTGAGCAATTGGGGAACAGGCCCCATTCCCGGCTCCAGGGAAGCAAATGAAAAAGCTGGGATTTTAAACTTGATGCCATTTTTGTCTCCCTGATAGGAGACAGAAACATGCCAAGTTTAAAACCCCAGCTTTCACTTCCCTGCTAATCAGGATCTTGGGGCCCCAAATTGGTAAGGGCCCCTGGGCTCATGCCTGGTTGGCAAGTGCATTAATCTGCCTATCATTAAAGCAAAGACAGAGGTAAAGATAAGATACAGGATCTTGGAATTTGGAATGGAAAACAATCAATTACATTTGGATGATCCATGCTTCAGAGCAGGGTCTGTGTCATAACTATCTGTAAAATTCTGTGGATATAAACGATGCTGCATTTTTAAAATAGTTTTAAGAAATGTTCAGCCTTAAGCCAAAACAAAATTATGTAGAAATCCCAGCAATAGAAAAATTGCCTCAGAAACAGGACATGCCTTATAAACTGTAGAATAATGCCTCCATATAGACATTTGTTCTGTTGCATGTAATCATTGGTGTGTGCAGATTAAAACCCTTTATAAATGGATTCAATCTGATTACAATTTCAGTTGGAAAGTTCCTGTAAAAACTCTTCCCATGTGAAATGGAAAGCTATGCTGTTAATAATTTAAGTGCTATCCACCAATACAGCAGTATCCCACTGCATAATTCAAAAGTATATTAGCCTGGTATTATGAGACTTCAAACTTAATATTTGCATTTTAAAGCCACCCTTTCTAATCAAGTTTCCATAAACATCCTGATGAAGGTAAATTAATCACTAATTTGTGTTTTCTGATGACGAATTAGCAAGATTAATTCCCACATTCAAATAAAATAGAGTTTATGTGGCTGTAATGATTATGTTGGTCAAATGTTCTCTTGAATCAAGAGTTCAATATAGGTGTGCCCAAACTCCTATTGCAAAATGATCCATTTCCAGAACTGTATCCTTGGTGTCCCGTCATCCGGTGCAAAGGAGCAAAAAAGCTACCCCAGGCAGGCAGTGATTAATCATAAAGCCAGCACAGCTGGTTCTCTGCCACCTGCTTTTGGTTCCTCACTTGTAGCACAAGGGGCTGTGCATGGAAGGAGTAGGCATGGCTAAAGAATGCTTTGTCAATGACCCTTTGGATCCTTCCTGTCAAACCTGGTCCTCATCTACTCCTTCCTCTATCTTTAGTTCCCTGGAAAATAAAATCTGCCTGAACAAAGATTATTGCTACCTACAACTTTAACTTTTGCTTCCTTTGACTGCCATGGACTCCACCCTTGCTTCAGCCTCATAGATTCATAGATGTTAGGGTCAGAAGGGACCTCAATAGATCATTGAGTCCGACCCCCAGATCATCGAGTCCAACCCCCAAGATAATCGAGTCTGGCCTCTTTGGTGGCCTTTTCTTCTCACACTGACTGTGCCCCTCAATAGTCCCAAAGGAATGTGGTTGGGATATCTTTGTTGTCTTCTGCTCAGGCCATTTCCATTCCTTCCCTTTACACCTTCTGGTGATATAGAAGAAATGGCCTCCCATAGTAGCAGTAAAATCAATACCGTGATGTCATTAAATATCTTTAAAACCCACCTTTCCTACCAAGTTGCCTTCAGAAAAGTGTCACCTTGATGGCTATGAGGGACTTCTTATATATTTCCAAAAAAAGGAAAGGAAAAATATTAACTGACTGAAAGCAAGTAAAAAACTGAGGGTTTGGAACAGGCTCTCCCCAGAGGTGGTACAGTTATCCACCCTGGCAATCTTTAAAAAGCATCTTGACGCCCATCTTGCTGGGGTCATCTGATCCCAGCGATCTTTCCTGCCCAAGTGCAGGAGGGCTGGACCCAATGATCTGTAAGGTCCCTTCCAGCCTCTACCAACTATGAAACTATAACACTATAAAGTGTGCAGATCTCTGCCTCATGTAAACAGCTGTTCTTATTACTGCTTCCCTCATTTTCCCTCTCCCTCTTTGTTTGTTGCACCCATTTGATGTGTCTTAGGTTAATTAAATAGTAAAAATCTTTGGGGATAGTATTGGTTTTTGTTCCAGTGCTTATTCAGTGACTTGTACAACCAGGCTTCAAGTGCTTCCATAGCACCAAGAATACATGTAATGAATAATAAGCAATTAAATTTCAATCTGCAATAAAATGGCTTCAGGTATACTGCTGTCTCAGCCAAGCTAGG
The DNA here is from genome assembly GCA_030014935.1 of Caiman crocodilus. NCBI lineage: Eukaryota > Metazoa > Chordata > Crocodylia > Alligatoridae > Caiman > Caiman crocodilus. The sequence goes on along the minus strand of JAGPOW010002514.1, from coordinate 1,476,398 downwards.
TTTTAAACTATATAAAAGATTTAACAGAATGATGTTTTTTCTATCCTGTCTCTTCCTAATTTACTGACTGCTGCTGCCAACAGCAAATTTAGAAAATGGAAACAACAGCAAGAAAAATGGCAATAGAAAGGGCTGATGACCCTGATAAAACAGAAAGGAATTCTGAGAATAGGAAAGCACGCTGACAGAAAAGGGCCTGCGGTACCTATATATCAATGACTAGACACTACAGCAAGGCTTAAGTAATAGCAGAGTCTCACAAAGGAGAACTGCTTTCAGTAACTGTGCATCTTGCATCTTTTCAAAGGTGAAAACCGAATAAGAATAAATCCATAACCAAGGCATCCAAAATGATCAATGACTTTTCATCATTAGGGACAAATTTTCAAAAGACAACACTAGACTAAGTGAGGCTGATGGAAACTTTTCTCAAGCGAAGCCAGTTGGAGTTTTGTTGAGTTCCCTTCAACTGGACTATAGTCTTCACATATGGAAAGGGAAATATGAGATGACAGGGAAACAAATTAAGTTAAAATTGTAGAGTATTCCTAATTAAATCAAATTTGGAATACCTGGAAGAATGTATTTTCTTTCATTCCACAAAGTATAAACTAAACCACTGGGGGGCAGGAGGGAGGGGAACTACATGCTGCTGAATAAATTTCCATTAGAGGGAAGCAGCATACTGCACAATGTGCAAGATGATTCATAAAATAACTAGAGCTCGTATTTAAAAAGATCTCCTAAAACTCCAGATAACACCTACAACTGTAACAAGCAGCCCTACCTCAACTTGACTTGGAGTATTTATCAAATAATAGCAATAAGCTGTCAGCCCTTATGGCTAGGGACAGACATTACACATAAACTGGTTTAAGTGATCAGAAACTGGTTTAAATCTGTAACAGAACAGAAGTTCAGGGCACATAAACCAGTTTGAAAATAGCTGAAACTGGTTTGAGATAAACCTGGTGAACGTAAGATAAGACTTAACTAATTTGGGTCAAACTGGTTTATGCAATGTCTGTCCCAGACCCCTTGTTGGTTTAAGTTAAACAGGCTCCCCTAGCATCCCAGAATGCTCTCTGGGCTTGGCGGGGTTCTCTGCTCCACAGGAGGGCTGCCCCCCCCCTCTGCTCCCTGGCTGGAGCTCAGCAGGGACTGCAGGTGTCTGCCTGGTTTCCCTCTGCCTTCCCCCTCCCTTCCCCACTCCCTGTTAAGCAGAGATTCTCTAGTCCCCTCTGCCTTACACAGACACCTCTCAGCATTTGCTAGCAGACCACATGCTGGCTCAGATCTATGCTGTGGCAGATGGGACAAGGAAGAATCAACAGGTAGCTGGTAATGTCCCTCTGTTCTTTTCTTAATGGGGTGATAATCACTGTGTTACCAATTCCCTGATGGCTGGTCAGGAAGGGAAACTCCTCCCTAATCAGAGCATCTTGCCAGGGCCTGGCCACACCCCCTTTAGCTCAGCACTGTGAAAGGGAAGGGAGGGCTGCTGTAGCACCCACCCCCCAGCTTCTAGCCTGAGCCATTGCAGGCATATGCCTGCATTTCTGGGATGTTTGTACAGTTACAAACTAATTCATCCTAGCCAAGTTAGACTAATCTGCAAAGATTGAATCAATTCAGGCACAGGCTTTTTGAATGTCTGTCTCTAGCCTACATGATAGGATACGTTTTGTGTTCTCACATGCTGCACACAGTAAATTTACTATGTGAAACACCTTTGTTTGGATATAACCATCCAGCTAGGATCAATTGTGTCCTCTATTGTACAGATGCACCAGGGTACAGATGAAGACTGAGCAGGGGGTGTAGGAAATAAAAGAAGACTTAAGAGAGTGCAAATAAATGGACCAAGCTGACATTCTATTCCAAATACAACAGCTCCAAACTAATGTGGACCACTTGATCTGGGGACATATCTAGCTATGTTTTTTAATATATCTAGCATATATTTTACCTAAGCTTGTATTTTGCTCTGTTGTAGAACAGCAGCAAACTAAAGCAATTCACATTGAGAAATCTTGCCCTGAATAAAAGGAGTTCTAGAGTGCAGTATTTGCCAGAATCCATGCTACCCTTCACAGCACCAACCAGAATAGGATTTATTCCTTTGGATCTTGTATACCTACCCAGTGAACTGATAACTGCTAAGGTGATGTTTCAAACACCTGGTCATTTAAACTGTTGTAAGAAGTGTCCTGGTGAATTTCTGTCCTGAAACCCAAAAGACTATTTAACCTTTAAAGTCCTTCCTCCTTGTGGCAGGGTAGAAGTCATGCCCTGTCCTGAAATAGAAAAGGGCAAGGGAGCCACAGATATGGAGAGTCTTACCTAAGGGTTGAGAACCCTAGTAAAGCATACAAGGTAAGGATGTAACTCTAATTGATTTTGCTGGGTGACACAGGAGGAAGAGCAGATGGATGGGAAACTACTAGATAGACTCCAAGCACTGACCTGGAAGATAAAGCACTGCAGCCAGGAGAGTGGAGTTTCCCTGGAGAGGGGAAACCAATGAGCAGGAGCTCATAAAGTTGTGTGAAGGCACAGCAATTTTTCAAACCCAGTCAGGGTCAGCATTTTGGGCACAAAAGAATAAACAAGTCTTGCAAGGGTAGACTGTGTATATTCCTACAGAAAGCTTCAGACTGTCACACTTCTATAGAACTGCAGAAATAGGAAGAAAGCTGTGTTCTTGTCCTTGGGCCTCTGAAGTGGTGCCGTGCTCTGTCTGCATCCTAACCTTAGGAGGAACATAGGCATGGACGTTCTGAAGGGGTTACAACTTTGTATTTTATGAGCTACTTCATGGAACAAAATGCTTTGATTTTATATTCATTAGATTTTAATTGGTCTTTAAGTCTTTATCTCCTGTGGAGAGCCTGAAACACCACTTGGTAAAGAAAAATAATATTTACTACCAGTGAGGGAATAATTATAATTTCTTGAGACACTGTGCAGCTAAATACCTGGTTAGATTTCAGGGGCAGATGCATATTTCACCTCTGCTTGCAGATGGATGCAGGTAGCATTACAGAAAGTAAAGGCATAATGTCTAACAAGGCCTTATATAAACCCTATGTAATATTATGTTATCAGACTAGAATGAAAGGATAATTCCTATTGCTGCTGGTTGCTGAGATGACTACATGAACAGGGTAATAAGAGTGCATTTGTAACTTTTCTGTAATTGAGGTAGCATGTTATACAGTGCAGCTATAGATAAGTGTTAATTGCTTTATTACATTTAAATAACAGCTATCCCTGGAATATTAGAGGAAAACAAATCAACACAAAACTGTCCTCTCAAAGCATGAGCCTGTTCTTAATACTGCTCATATTCCAAGTCAGCTTCAACAAGTGGCATACAGCCAAGGTGAAGAGTATATGGCCTGAGCTCATCGTCCCAGGGGAAAGGGAGTAGGCTGGAGGAAGCAAGCTATATTGAACAATATGTTCTGGCTGAGTGAGCTCTCTTTTTACCAGTCTAATATAAAACGGCTTGCTATGGTTCATGATCTGTTTCCATGTCTAGTGATTTCTATTATCGAAGCAGCACTGAAATTGCTCACAAGCAAAATCAATTGCTAGCATTTTCAATCTACCTGAAAATAGCTTTTTCTGTGTTATCAGTGCTTTGGGATCATCTTGTAGGGCAGACCTCTAAATCTTAGGTGGTTCATTTTAACTGAAATCTTGGATGCTTTGTTAATCTCAAAATATGTGGTAAGGGTGTTTCTATGACAACTTAATTTCCAAAAGATTCACTCTTGCTAGTCATTTCAGGGACACTCTATACTGTTCTCAAGCTGCATTTTACTTGGGGCACCCATGACATATTAAAGAATCCTTTATTTAGCTATGCTGGCATAAATATTAATCTTTGTATGCATGGGCACATTGCATGCATGGATCCAGGATTTTGTAAAAGTTGGTGTGGGACCAGCAACCTGCACTTCAAAAGTGACTGCACACTTGATCCCAGACCATGCCATGTGGAAGCAGCAGCCAGGACTTTTAAGTCATGATATCAGGTTTCCCTCACTCTCAGTACCCTGCTTCTCTCCTCTCATTGCCCACATTTACCCCCACCCTCCCCCACTGCTGCTGCTGTCCCTGGCTGCCCTGGTGTGGGGGAAAGCTCCATCCTCAGAATAAAGTTACAGAAGATGCTGTTTAGAAATATCCTTATCTGACCCCTCATGCAATACGGAGTCAGATTTTCACTTGATGGGCCATTTTTTAAGCAGTCTGCAACCGTGTGCTTGTGTTTGGTCATGGCTATAGACCACTTTCTGGATCCAGATCAGGCAAAAATCATCACTTCTGTCTGCACCCTAAGATTAGGGACAGATATTACACATAAACCAGTTTAAGTGATCAGAAACTGGTTTAAACCTGTAACAGAACAGATGTCCAGTGCACATAAACCAGTTTGAAAATGGCTGAAACTGGTTTGAGATAAACCTGGTTGAATGCAGGATCAGACTTACCTGATTTAGGTCACACCAGTTTATGCAATGTCTGTCCCAGACCCCTTGCTGGTTTAAGATAAATCATCCCAGCACACTTTCTGGGCTGGGCAGGGCTCTCTGCTCCATAGCAAGGCTGGCCCCTCCCCTCTGCTCCCTGGCTAGAGTTCCAGCAGAGACTTGCAGGCATAGAGCATCTGCCTGGCTTCTCCCTGATAAGCAAGGACTATTCCCCCCTCCCTTTTGTTTTACACAGACACCTCAGCATTAGCTAGCAGACCACATGCTGGCTAGAGTCCATGCTGTAGGAGAGAACAGAGGCAGACAGGCTTTTTGTAGCTAATCAACAGGTAGCACAGTAGCTACATCAACATGGTAGCAATGTCCTTCCCTGGAAACAGTGTTTAAGAAGAGCTGTTTAAGAACAGCTCCATTAGTTAATGGAGAGAGGCTTTGTTTCCTTAATGAGTTGATAAACACTGGGTTAGGGGTGATAAACATTCCCCGCTGAGCTGCTAAGGAAGGGGTAGGAATAATAAGAACTTTCTGCAGGAGTCTGGCCATGCCCCGCCCTCAGCTCAGTCCTGTGGAAGCAAAGGGCAAGCTGCGCTAGCACCCCGCCACCTTCTAGCCTGAGCCACTGCAGGCATGTGCCTGCCTTTCTGGAATGAAAAGGGAATGTCTATCCATCGCCAAATCGGTTCAAGCTTTGCAGTTTGGACTAACCTGCAAAGATTGAATCAGGATTTTTGAACGTCTGTCCCTAGCCCAAAAGCCTGTTTGCTGCTTCCTCCTGCAGCAGGTGGGGAACAGGAAGAAGGGATGCGACCTCTCCACTGGACCCCTTCTAGATCTGCTCCTGTTTGTATATGTCCTTTTGGGGGCAATTCACACAGCAAGGCCATTCTACTTGCAGAATTATCCCCTCTTTTCTTCCATCCTCTCAGGCTTATTTGTCACTGACTAACTGTGCACTGTGACATATGTCATTCACCTTGATTTGGCATTTTATTCCTGTTCATTTGAAAGTTCGTTTCCTTGATGTGCTATAGAGTATTATACAGTTCCTTGCTGAGGTGTTCATCATTTTTGCTCCAAATCAGCATATCCTGAAAGATCAGACATATGATGCAAAGGCACTGGTGAAGCCAATGTGGATGGAACCTGCTTAATATGCAGAGCTCCACACTTAGGCTAAGCTTTTCAGTGGGAGTTAAGTGTATAACCTTTGGGAAGCTGGGCCTTAGTGCATTACATGGGATGACAATTCTGTACAAAGCTGACAATACCTTTCTGTTCTGAAATTTAGAGATAACTCCTATTTTCACCAAGTAGCATTTGATAGCCTTAGTTAAATCTTCTGGATCTGTACAAATTCTCAATTGTTTGGTTTTATTACAGTAATCATACAGTACATTTCTGTCTGAATTCATTGATAAGATCCATCACCATTCAGTTCATTTTTTTACTGAATCCCTCACTGCTAACGTGTGTACATCTTTTTGCCATAGTGTAAGTAGAGGCTGCAGCAGGGGTATTAGCCCCAGGTGCCAACTTAGAGAGGGCACCCAAATGATGCCCCTCCTCCCCCATCCCTGTTGCATCTGGAGCAGCCCTGAACCACCCAGCCTTAGGGATAAAGCTGAAGCAGCTCCACACTGCCTAGTTATAGGAGCTGACTGCCGGGACACAGCAGGAGCAGCAGAGGCCTTTGAGTCCCAAGGGCAGGTAAAACCTTGCAATGGCTAGGGGGTGCAGGGCTGCTCCAGCTCAGCTTAAGGGGCCCAGTGGCAGAGTGCTGCTCTTGCTGTGTACTATACTCATTTCCTACAACTGGAAAGTGGGGGCTTATCCAGCTGGGCTCCTATGGCTGGACTACCTGTACTGCTCCAGATATGGCAAAAGGAGTGCTTACAACCCTCCCCTCACTTAAAGTTTTGCCTCAGGTAAATAACTGATTGCTATACATCAGGTCTTTTTGTCATCCTATTGCTTCATGCTGCTTGATAAAAAGTATGAGAGAATGGAGTCCTGGGAGAAACAAATCTTAATTTCCGGGTCTCCTACATATGGATCCTGGGTAAGCTCTTTGAAAAAATTATCCTGGCACATGTCCAGGAGGGCCCAGCGGGGGAATGCATGCTCAGGGGCAACCAGCATGGGTTCATCAG
>JAGPOW010002514.1:1450533-1465634 GCA_030014935.1 Caiman crocodilus | reverse complement strand
CTCTCTCTCTCTCTCTCTCTCGCGTGCTATAAAGAAGGAAAAGAAAGCGAGCCAGAAAGAGCAGTTTCACATTATCAGACACTTCCATTACGGCAAGGGAATCCCCACCTCCCCTGTAAGGTCCCATTGGTCCCCCAGCATTCAGGAAGTTTTTCCATATATCTTATTCTGAGACTAAAGATAAAGCCTCAGTAGTAGCCATTAGTGTTAGCAAAGAAGTCATGTCCTTAAACTAATGTAGCCAGAGGGAAAAGAAATCCCAAGAAAAAATTAGGAACTTTGAATATCTCTGAGTGCTGTTAAGCACCCAGAGAACAGGCCAAATAATGGCTGGCAACAGCAGAAGTGTTGGTGCAAGGAGAGGGAGGGTTTGAGACACCAGAAGGAGGAAGAAGATAGGGAATGTGAGTAGCTTTATATTCTTCTACCATAAGCCTCTCTAGAAATTATTTTCCAATAGCCTCGTTCTCAGACATCGGAGAATCATGAAATTCAACCACCTTCCTCCCTTTTACCACGTTACACTTTGGCAGAGAACAGCAGCTAACTTGGCAGGCTTGAGTACCAAATGTTCATTTCAGTCTTGTAACAGATGGAAGACATTACACACAGGCTTGTCTGCCCTAGGTACAATCTCTGGAAGCTGAACAACAGAAGGACATCCAGCAAAACCCAATGACCACAAAATTGTTCCACATACAGGGAGAAGGAAAAAAAATCTAGAAACCAGTTACAAAGCATCTTCTTTCATATTCTTGGTCTCTGTATTAGAAAATAATTTATTAGAGCCTGCATTATTTTTAACATTGGTTTTTGTCTCTGCTGTCATTTAAACCTAAATACTTAAAGTTTATCTCAATCTACATAGGTATATGTAGATATAATTCCTGCAGTAAGAATTAGTGCAAAAGCCATTTTGCCGGAGAATAAAAAACCATGCAAAAATACTGGGTACCACAGACATTTTCTAAGTTGTAGATGGAAAAAAAAATAATTCACAGCTTAAATCAAAAGTTATTGGCAGTGATGACTTGCTGATACAAATTTAAGTAATAAGACTACTCAGAGGAGATTTCAATAAATTTGACCAGCATGATACTGCTTTATGAATATCCATGACAGTTTACTCACTAGCTCTGAGAGACCACTGTCAACGTGTAGTAATAATTGGCATGCACGTGACCACTGTCAACCAAAAAGATGGTGATAGAAGAGTACAACAAAGATTGAAAGAAATACCAAAATAAAAGCTCTGAATGAAAAATGTTTTAGCAAGAATGCTTATAAGAAAACACTGCTTTGTTGTCTCTTAAAAATCTACATTTACTGTAGATGACATTAAACTGAGGTTGACACTTAAAAACATAAAGAACGATTGTAGTTTATTAATTAAAATTTGTTTTCTCATTAAGACAGCTTATAATGTCCAGAGTCATAAACAAGTTATTGCTTGAGGAAAAAGGCAATGGCATTCTATTTTTCGGTAACATCATTACCTTAGGGGAGTTAATGAAATGCTGTAATTGGACAGAAGAAAGTATGGGCACCTATATAGGTCCCTGCTATAGAGAGCACTATTTGGATTGCCTTCTGTGGGACAAATACTACATTTTAATTGAAGTTTATTTTATGATAAACGCCCAGTTCAGGAAATCCTGAGATCCAATTACAGCTCAGCTTCTGACTTGTTGTATAGTCCTAGGCAAGTTACTCACTTTGTGCTTCAGTTTCTGCATCTGTAAAAAGACGCTTATCACAGGGCCAGTGTAATAATTAATGTGTAAAGTGCTAAACAGTTATCAGTATTAGATTGGAAATGCCCTGCAAACATTGTCTAGGTATTGTCAAACAACTTAAATCAGAAACAAAGCTATTCTTATTCTCTGCAAAATCCATTTACACTCTTCAGAATGGCATTTGGGGAACAGATAATGATGGGTCTGGGAAGCAGAGGATTGGGAATGGAGGATTGTTTTCTGGCCATCCTCCATTCCATCCACTGACCATCAAGATCAATAAGTGCAGCCACGGCTAAGTCTCTAGCCTGCAGTGTTAGTAGCTACTGAGCCTGAGCTGTAGAAGAAAAAATGTTCAACTCCTCATAAAATTGCCCATCTGGGCTCAGAATAAAGAGGATTACCAGATATTTCAATTTACTTACCTTGTGTTTGCCAAAATAAATTCTTTGATTTGCATCAGAAGGTACTGAGTCATTTTAAGCATTATTGTTCCTTACCCAGATCTGTAAGACTCAAATTATCTGGTGGGCAACTGGATATGAAATAGGCCAAAAAGTTCAAAATAAAGCCATCAAATAGTGAAAAATTTAATTTGATAGTTGACAATATTCATTTTAGTTTTCTTGAGGATGACAATATTATATCTACCATGAATCCTCTAAAGCTAGTCGTCTTCAAGAAGTACATTTCCTGCTGCCATAGAAACAACCTTAAATGAGCCAACTGGAGATAAAAAGCAAATGTTCACCCTATTGTTATAGCCTGACAAATTAACAGATTATACAGGTGGAACAGATGAGGTAGCAAATAGGAACTGTGAACTGCCAAGAGAAAAAAGACGTAAGTCTACAGAGATGAATGCTTCCATACTGAACCAAGACCTAACTTGTTCTGTCAGGTGCATTCAGATTTTTCTTAGTGGAAAACAAATAAATTATATATGATTTGGTGGGATACATAATATTAATCTATATCAACAGATTTACTTTCATTTACATTGTCAATTTATATAAAATGCTTGATTCAGACGTGAAAGCATGAATTCAACAAGATAATTCTGTTTTTACTTGTTTTGTAGTTGCAATAAGTCAGTACAAACGAGAGGTAAAGCACATCACATAGGCTGTGATCAGCATGATACTTCTACAAAAACAGAATACAAGATAATTTTGCTGTACTGTGATTAGGTTGTTCTTCTCTTCTGCCTTCTCTCTGCCACATGCAGAGCTAGGTATTGAAAGGATTGTGGGCAAGTCATTTTGCACAGCTAATACTGTAAACTCTTCAAGGTAGGGACTGATTATTATTGTGTGTTTATATTGTGCCTAGCAAAATGGGGCCCCAACACATTTGGAGCTTTTCAGTGTTTCAATATAGTAATTATTACAGTAATAATAATGGAACTATTATTTAAGGGTACAAAAGGAACTCAGATGTTTTGTGTAAGAGTCTATCACCTGGCAAGTGGCTATGCTAGGTAAGTGGGTAGATTGTCATCACATGACTGCGGAGAGGTCAAAAGATGATACAAAACATGGGTGGGCAAAATACAGCCTGCAGGCCAGGTCTGGCCCACAAAGGAACTTTATCCAGCCTGTGGCATGTCCCTCAGCCCTGCCCAGCCCAGCCCAGGCACAGGGGGCAACCCAGGCCATGGTGCCACCAGCAGCAGGAGTAAATATTATGGGGGGGTGGGGGTGTAGTGAGGTGCATGCAGTGGTGGTGCTGGGCACGGTGCTGCAGGGGTGAGGCATGGCAGTGGGGCTGAAGCAGTGGCATATGTGGGATGCTGGCCTAGCTGCATGCTGAGTGGTGCCAGGCACTATGGGATGGTGGTATCATGGTGCTGCTGCTGTCACTGGCTGCTGCGAAATTAGTTTATAGGGGCCATGCCTCGTTAGCCACAGCCTTCTGCCACCTATGCATGGCACATGCAGTTGGTCCCACCACCCCCCAGGCACACAGCTGGGCTGGGGCAGCACAGCAGCTGGATTTCAGTTCCCAGCAGTCCTGGTGGTGGCAGCTTCTTCTGGCTGCCACTGCCAGTCTCACCACTGCCAGATCCAAACCCTCTGCCTGGGTACCCCAGTCCATCTACCCCACATCCACTGCCAGGAGTGCCAGATAGAGCAGGCAGGAGAGCAGAGTCTCTGTGTGGGACCTATGCAGGCACGGTACACTCAGCCAAGTAGATGGGATGGGGCCTTCTGGGAGCGGGACAGGTAGGTAGGGCCAGGCCTGGGGTCAAAGCCAGGGCCGGGATTACAAGGCAGTGACAGCATGCCCTGGCTTGTGCCCCAGGGCAGAGCCACTTGGGGAGTTCTGGTGACCTAATGCAGGCCAGAGGGTGTGGTGCTGACCTGACCCACAACAGGTTAGTAAAACTACCTAAGTGGCCCTCTAGCTCAAATAATTGCCCACCTCTGATACAGGAGGACTGAAGAGGAACAGACTGAGCCATGATAACATCACACAGATGAAGGAGAATTACATAGCTAGAAGCTGTAGCTGGAATGAATTTTGACTAATAACAACTAGTTGATCATGTTAGGCTCCTATTAAAGAAAGACAAATAGAAATAGAAAATTTGAAAAGAATGACTAAGAGAGGTGATAGCTGAAGAGATCTTGCAGGATAATGCTAGCAATATCAAGAAGCAATGTTTTTTTCAAATAAACAGTATTGCTTCAGGCAGCCATATGAAATAACTCAAACACCAAAAGGAAAGAATGAAAGTAATAAGGGCAGTATGAGATAAAGATGACGATAAAGGTATCCTAGACAGATACCCACACAACTACATATAACCAACAAAAGTTCTGCATGTTCCAAGGATGCCACCAGCTTTAAAAATATTAAGCTATTTGCCAGAGCAAATTTATTCTAACAAATAGATTATCTATCTAATATTGTTTTAGTTTTTTCTGAGCTATCCATAGGTTCACTGCATTTATTTTCCCAGCTTTCTTATTAACTCTTGATATGAAAGATATTAGCATAGAAACATAATTAGTGTGCTATTGTATATGAGTGTATATATGATTAGCATATATTGATGAAAGAAATGAAAAAAGAAGCATGAGAAATATAAATAGTCAATTTAGGGTAATTTATGAGAGTTAAAAAAGGGTAAGTACATTTTCGGCTGCTTTATCATTAAAATCTGCAGTTAGCACACTAAAAATAATGCCCACAATCCTAGTTTAACTTGTATAATTGACAATGGGATTATTATTGTCCCCTGCCCCCAAATATGCGCTCATTCATCTCTGACATGGCACTATTAATCAATCAGAAGAGATGAGCTGTAGGGCTGTGCAAAACAGCACCATTTTGTTTCAATTTCTGTTTTGCCATTTCGAAGGGACAGTGTTTCATTTCATCATTTTTTTTAGTTTCAAAGCGCTGTTCCATTTCGTTTCGTTGAAACTATTTCACTGTTTCACCCATAGGCTATAATGGGGAATCATGAAAATGCCTATAACTTTGTCATTTCTAGCCTGATTCAGATGCAAATTACAGAGATGGTAGCCCCTTCAGAGAGCATGAAGCTTACCAAGATTCAAGGAGATAGGTGTTGGGGTTTCTGGGAAACTGCACTTCAAGGTGCTGACAAGCAAAACTTGCGTCACATGCTGGCAGCGGCAGCCCCCCATCATCTGGGAGCCTCCATCCCCAGGAGGGCTGTGGGGATGTGCCAGACTCCTTCCAGAGGTGCGAACCCCTGGATCTACGTTTGGGATGACAGGAGGCTGCCACCTGGGAGCAGCACTCGGCACAGCCTGTGCCCAGCACCAGAAAGATTGGTGTTGCCACTGGCTCCAGGCAGCAGCCTCCTGTCATTCTGAACGCAGATCTGGGGCATGCAGATCTGGGGGCCCACAACCGCAGGAGTCCGGCAGTGCTGGGAGAGCAGGTTGAGCTCTGCGGGGCTGGTGGAGCCACTTAGAGCATAGCTCCGGCTCTCCCCGCCTCCTAATACCAGGCTGTGCTCTGAACAGCTCTGCCAGGCCCACAAAGCTCAGCCTGGCAGCAGGAGGCAGAACGCAGCCCTGGCTCTCCCACACCTACCACTGCTGAGCTGAGCTCTGTGGGGCTGGTGGAGCTGGTCAGAATGCAACCCTGGCTCTCCCCAACTTCCCGCCACCAGGCTGCACTCTGAGCGGCTCTGCCAGCCCCACAGAGCTGAGCCTGGTGGTGGGAGGTGGGGGAGAACCACTGGCCAGGGCTACACTCTGAGTGGCTCTGCCAGTGGCTCTCCCTCCGCCTCCTGTTGCCAGGCTGAGCTCTGTGGGGCTAGCATTGCTGCTCAGAGTGCAGCCCTGGCAAGCACAGCCCAGTGGCTGGAGGCTCTGCAGCCCCACGGAGCTGAGCCTGGCAGCCAGAGGTGGCGGGACTCAGAAAGCCAGTGGCAGAGCCACTTGGAGGACAGCCCTGGCTGTGAGCACAGCCCTGGCCAGTGGTTCCTCTACCTCTGACTGCCAGGTTCAGCTTTGTGGGGCTGTGGAGCCTCCACCCACCAGGCTATGCTCGCCAGGGCTGCACTGAGAGCCAGGGCTGCGCTCCAAGGGGCTCCGCCAGCCCCATGGAACTCAGCCCAGTGGCAGGACAGCCAGTGGCAAAGCTGCTCGGAGTGCAGCCCTGGGGAACATAGCTCGGTGGTGAGAGGCTCCGCGGCCCCACAGAGCTGAGCTGGTGGTGGGAGGCAGCGGAGAACCACTGGCCAAGGCTGCACTCCGAGCAGCTCTGCCACTGACTTTCCTGATGCCTCCCACCACCGGGCTCAGCTCCACAGGGCTGGCGGAGCCACTTAGAGCGCAGCGCTGGCTCCCTCCCGCCTCCCGCCACTGGGCTGCTTTGAAACTTGAAACATTTTGAAACTTTCTAAACATTTTGAGTGTCCTCTTTTCATTTCAAAACTGTTTGGAAGCCTTTTGTTTCATTTCGGTTTCACTGTTTCAAGCTCAAAACATGTTGAAACAGCTTTGAAACAAAACACTTGTCAAAACTGTATACAGCCCTAACGAGTTGTATCATTTTCAGTGCGTGTACTCCCTGCTCTCTCAGCATTGTTCAATACAGCTAAATGGGTTGAGCTCCTTATGCAATGTATAGTATAGACTGAGAGGAGGAAATGAGAGGAAACAGGCTGACGTTCAAAGCAGACAGGACTGAAGTGAGGATTAAAAATTAAGAATACAACTATCAGAGCTAGAAAAAACAGTATTGTTTCCATTTAACTCAGTTGTAATATTCATGTGCTTGAAGTACATGCTTTATCCCTGCTTTATGAGGACTTAAGAGTTTTGCTAGATTCCTAGTAGTTTTAGATGGCCATATTACATTAGTGATCAAACACCCTTTTTCCATTTGTTTCTTGCCTGAAATATGAGATCTTTTCTTTGGAGTGTAGATCTCATTACTATTATCCATGCTTTAGACATCACACATTTTATAACAACAGAATAATAGGAAAACAGGGCCTCAAGGGGTCACTTAGTCCCACCTGCTGCTTAAGCAAGGATCATCCATGTCTAAAACAATCCAGAAAAGTGTTAGTCTAACCTGCTCTTAAAAACTTCCCAAAATGACAGTCCAACAACCTCTCTAGGCAGTCTGTTTCAATGCTTAATCACCTTTATAGTGAAAAAGTCCTTCCTAATATTCAACCTAAATTCCCCTTGCTGCAATTTAAAATCCTTACTTCTTGTCCTGTCTCCTATGGCCTCATTTTCATGTGCCATAGTTTCTGTGGAGAATTCTGCTTTTCCCTGCATCACTCTTACTTGCTGGTAAATTTTATCCCATCCCCCTGGAACTGAGACTCTATTTCATCTAGCACCATAATACCATTATTTCAGTAATCTGTCTTTTTTTTCCCTTTCACTTATGTTGAATAATTACTTGTGGATTTCTGGAAGCTTTCCCTAAAAGAAAGGGAAGGGAAAAGATATAGCCCACCCAGAAAGCCACAGCCTTATCTTGTCCATACAAGTCACCATGTGTGTGCTTTGTAAACATGGCCTGAATCCAAATTTAAAAAAAAACAAAAGAAAGACAACAGCAAGCTTGATCAAAGGAGCTTTATAGAACCTAACTGAATATATAGGGCACCTATACATATGCAGAGAGGCTGCTCTGACACAGTGTAATTACAATGTATCAGAGCAGACTCAATTAATTAAGTCTGCTGGCAGGTGGTAATTACCACACTCCTGCAGACTCCAGAGTTGCATGTGTCAGTGTTCCTGCACTGAAACATGGCAACTCAGTTGAGTTTTAGTTAAAGTGCCCCCACCACAATTTTTCAGCATGGGGCTGCTGATCCACATGATGATCTGGGCATTTTAATAAGAGTGGCTCTGAGAGTCACTCTAGTTAAAGTGCCCCCTGCCACTCCCAGAGCATGTCTATAAACATCCTTAGTTCCCCTAACTTTCCAAACTGTTGATACTTTCACAGCTGATTTCTGGATAAACTATAGCAAATAAATAACTTTGTTTAAAAATAACTGTATTGTTTAAAAAACTGTATTGTTTAAAAAACTGTATTGTTTAAAAATAACTGTAGAAAAATGTACCATGATTTTCCTCTCCTACAACTGATATATGTTAAGCATTCAGTTTAAGTAGGAAACCTCTGCCCTTTCCACAGAAGTGAAAGGAGTACTGCTGTCAAATAGGTGCAGTTAAAGCCTCACATTAAAGAACCACTAAAAATGGAAGAGTTATAGATATAGCTTTGGCCTGACTGGCTAATACACAAGATGCACAAAGCATAGAAGACTCAGATCTTCCACTTAAGGTCCACTGTATAATTCATGACAGCCTCTCTGATATTTCATTCTACCAGGTTACTTCATAGATTATCCATTTAGAGAGAAAAACAATGGAAAACTAGAACCTACATTTGATTGATTTTACTGACTCATGAGTTAGATTGCACTAAAAACAGAACTATCGAAGAGGATGCTTAATTGTTTCATACCTAATAGTTCAAGAATAAAATATTATTGTGATTGCAACGAATGGTTTGAAATACAAAAAAGAGATGCTTAAAGGGTCAGGGCAAGAAATATTACTTGCTATATTTATGCCACTGTATATTAAGCTTTATTTGGAAATCTCCTAATTATCTAAAAATAGACTTGCAAATTATGCACATAATTAGTCTCTGGAACACCGTGCCCCTATTGCATTTACCAGCTTCTTCTCCTTGACCCCATCTTTTCCCCATGACTTGCTATACTCACAAGTTGGGTCTTTTCCTAATATAGACTATAAACTCCTTGGGCAGTGGACTGTCTCTTATTATATAGTATGCATATAAAGAGCCTGGGCAATAGACCTCAATCCTAATGGGTCCTCTGGGCACTATATAACAATTCATTATGGTAGGAAGGGCACTTGAAACCTTTAAAAATGCTATTCACACAGTTTGCATTCTTACCACTCATGAGGAGATTTACAAAGGAACCTAAGCAAATTAGAACAAGGCTCATTGAAAGTCATTGAAACTAGTACCTTTAACTCAATTAAGTGCTTTGAAAAAATTCAATCTGACAACAATAAGATCAGTTATGTCTCCCCATCTTGCCCTTATTGAGTGTGTTTGATTATGTGCGTACTGCTCTTGGCACTCAAAGTTTTGCCTTAAAGACACCCAAAGCCAAATCCTACAATTGTTATTGATCTATAAACTTTGTGGAAGTTGCTCTATTGAAATCAAGTGAAAAGTATTACACACTTACGGAAATATTACTTGGAAGCATATGGTTTTCAAGATCACACTCACTATGTACTATAATCCCTTTGCCTGGGTTGTCAGTGGTAGCAAGTTAATCTGGGCCTTTAGCTTCAAAACCATGAGTCTCTATCGCATTGATCCTCAATCAGTGTGGGGTATGGTGAGATCCTTTTACGGGTGTTGCACAATGTTAGCACTGTTAGGTATACATACAATTCACAAGGTAAACTCAGAGTTCCACATAGGAATCTATAACATTAAGAAAATTCTGACCTGTTGTGGATTGTCTTAGTTCTCTGCAACAAAACAATTCCTCTATTATTTTCCACAGTCAAAAAAAGAGTAAAAACTGAGAGCTAGTATTTTCTGAGGGGTGCCTCAAATCTAAAGGGTTAAGAACAAGTGACCTATAGATTTGGGTCTGAAGGTTCTCAGGGCATGCCACGGCTCTACTGTACCCTGTTTGAGAATCAGTGCTCTGGGTAGTCCATCCAGGGCCATATTCTTCAAAAGTAATTTACAGTTACCTAATAGCATCAGACTAGAATCAGCACAATGAACATTGACATAGTTTGATGATATTGCTTCTATGACTACACTGTTTCATTTAAAAAACTCTGGAGCCGCTGTGAGACAGAGACCTTTTCCTGATAGCTCTGAAATTAACTTGCTTAGAAACAAGAAGACAAGGTGAGATGATGAGCAAGTATCAGAGGTTTCTTTAGTACTTCATATTATTAGTATATATTAGGATGTGTGGCAATTTCCATTCTTCAAGAAAAGAGTTTAAAATATATTAGCTTTGCCTGGTTACAAAGTACCATCAGTCTGACTAAATGCTGTATAGTCTCTAAAACAGTGGCAGGGGACTGGGCCTGGCCCTGCCCAGCAGCTGGAGCAGCAACCAGTGAGTAACCATGACGGGCTGCTGCCTGTCATGGCCTCTCAGAGCAAGAACCCCTTCCCAGCAGGGGCAGCTGCAGTGTGGAGCGCTGCAGGAACCTTGCTTGGCTCTGGCTCACTCAGGATTCTGGCGCTGCCACGTGCAACCGGCTGCAGCTCTGCCAGCCCTGCAATGTAGCCCCTCACCGAGAAGGGACTCACACTCCCCTGCAGTATGACAGGGGCTGCTGCCCCTAATAAGGGCCCTGCCACCTCTTGCTGCAGCAGCAGGGAGAGGAGGCATGGCCAGGCAGGAACGGGTTATTCCTCCTCTCTCTGGTGGAGGGGACAGCCAGAGGTCTATTCTGGGTAGGAAGCAAAGGGGGGAATACGGGCAGACCTGTCTCCAGCCCCTGCTGGTGGCACAGGGAGGGGGAATTAAATGTGCCCACATTGCCTCAGTGCAGAGATTATGTTTGTTCAGTTACAAGCCAGTTCAGCCTAGGCAGGTTAGACTAACCTGAAAAGGTTGAATCAGTTCAGACTCAGGCTTTTTGAATGTCTGTCCCTAGCCCTTCAGAGTCTTATCCTCTGCTGACCAGTCTGGTCTCTTGTCCACAGGAGCCAGTGGTTAGTAATCTGATACTTGCGAACTCATGCCACCCATTAATTACCTTTTAATTCCTTTGTTAGTAAGTGCATCACCACTGGTCCACCTAATAACTTAGCCTTATTTATACTGTGTTGCCAGACACATTTATCACCATTCTATTGATCTTCATTTATTTCCTATCAATTAATGAGTTTATTCTCATTCAATTGGTCATTGTTTATATTCCATGAATTAGCACATACCATCATGTAATTAAACTTTATTTACATTCAATCAATTAACAAGTTTTATTAATCAATTATTTTATATTTCATTAATCTACTTGTTGGTCATCCCTCAATCCTTATTTATACTTCAACAACAGGGAAGTTCATCACGTTCCCATTCCTCATTAACCCTTCTGTGGACAGGTCACTTCACTTGTTGGCTCCCCTACCAGTTACCCAAATCTATCATTTCTGTAAGCACGCACTTGGAATTTTTTTAACTCACTGGTCCGGGAAGCTCTTTTCCTCTGCTGTAGCTCTCTGTGCTGCCTCTCTTGAGGAGCAGTTTGTTGTCCCCTGGTCCAGCTTTGTCCCTGGCTTCCAGCACTATCTTGATGCCTCTGCATGGTTTGAATGAGCTCGCCTGCTCTTGTGCTTCCCCTCTCCAGGGAAGTTCATTGTGCTAGTGGCCCCTTTTGGCTTCTGGCGGAACTCCCAATGGCCCACAGCAGCTGGGACAAACCAGAGGGAATGCATTCATCCTCAGGTTACCAGCTGCACAGCTCCGGTTATTGCGCTGCTGTCCCAGGGTCCAACAGTAAGTTTCTTTGCAGATTCTGGTCCGGCAAGACAGCCTGGATCATAATATGGCCCAAAAACATGTGCCCTGTTACAATGTGCCCCGTTAAAAATATCTTCTCAAAAGTGTGTATATATATAAAACATCCTATTATACAATAGGTCTTCCAAATACATTTATAACCTCCAATAAATATACTTTAAGTACTTTACAGAAATATTTTACTCGGTATAATATATTTTTCTATTAAGCAAATAGTTTTATCAGGAATAAGATATAGAAAAAGGAATATTTTCTGCTTTTTTGGCTAAGACAGATATTTTGCAAGAAGTAGCTAAAACATTAGTAGGCCTCGGGATGAGATCACTTCATGCAATGCCTTTTCAAAGACTATCTAGGGACATGTTGTGGTTTTAAAAAAGTTCACATTAATGTAAGATCTAAACTAATAATCTTCTAGGTCATCTGTCTCAAAGGATTAGTAAGAATCAATAAGTAATTACCTATATGATTTAGAACCCACCTGGTACCATGCAGTGGTGAGAAAAGCACAATCACAAATTGGAGTATAGATGGAGATTCTGACATTTTCAGGACAAATTCTGTTCATGTTGATTCATGAAACCTATGGGTTTAACTGACTAATTTGAAACAGAAGAAGTAAGGAGACAAATTGTTACTTGTATATGGAGATAAAGGTATGCATTAGTGAAAGGATGTTGGCCACTCCCCCGCCCCGCCCCCAGGCTCATGCTTGTCCTGTCAGTAATTTAGCATCTCTATGTTCAGTTTAGAGCCTCAAACCTGTGTTATTCGTAAACTACAACAAATCTAAGCCAGAAATTTGTGCTAGCATGATGTCAGTTAGCATGTGTTTTTTATGAAAGCTTATATCAGCAATAAACCTTAGCACATATATACTCATGCTGCCAAAAAGAGTGCTTTCACCAGGATAGCTTATATCATTCAAGGAATTGGTATGTGCTGCACTGTCAAGAACAAGTTGCATCTCCACTAAGATGATTTCTTGATTCAGTGACACCAGAAACATACTGACAGACCCTTTCTAGCATAGATTAAACCTACTTCTTTAATGTTTTATTTTTTTATATATTTTTGATAAATTTAACCCAACTGCCTGGGTGCTTCAAAATCCTGAAAGCTTTTCCAAGATTTAACCACCATGATGGCTATATTTTCTTTGAGCAGGATTAAGGACACTTTGGTGAAGACCATAGCTGAGCTTCCACAATTGCTAATCCCTAGGGATCCACAGCGGTGGAATGTTTTTAAATCTAGCACAGACACTGCCCACAAATGACACAACTGAAAGCAGCAGATCAAAGGGTAGGAATAGGAGGAAAAAAATATCACACAATCACTGACACATGGGGAGCATTGCAGAAATCCAGAAATAGACACAAATATCTCCCTGAAAAAGCATATGGAATTCACTGCTTTCAAATACCTCAAACATCTGAAGCATTCATACAGCCCAGTTATAAGTATATAAATGGATAAGTTCTATTTCTAGAGCTGTCAATACAAAACATTTAATGATCACTAATAATTAATAGTGCTAATAATTTTATGCATGATGTTAGGCAAAGGCAAAGACTATCATGTACCCAGAAGAAAACCTACTTACAGTCAGATATTACAGTACAAAACCAAGGTAGCTGAATCTTGTATCATTTGATTTCTCTACTAAAATATCTGCCTGCACTGCAGTTGTTTGCTTGATTAAAACAAGCTACAAGAACAACTACTGGTAAGTATTTATGAAACTTTCTATAATCTAGACCTGGCCAAAAATGGTAATTTAAACTTTTAGTAATACCTGCACAACAGAAATTTACTTTGTTAACTGTTGTCATCCTCCATCCTTGTGGAAGGTCACTTTCTATCCTGACATAGTCAACAATGAACTGTCAGGAGCATGCAACGTCCAGTTTCAGACAGGTGCTGTGGACTGGCACTGCTGATCTTGATGCCAAGGCTTTCGCTGTGAACATTTATTTTCTGTATCCCTGATATGTTAACTCTCCAACCTAGTTAAACCACTTCACTAAGTACAGCCTCTTTAGCTCTTATCTTCCAATATGAATTCTTTGCCAATCAACAGAAATAAGAAACAAAATAAATAAGAAAATCACAAGATATGCACAACTAATAAACAGAAGAGTATATATTTGTTGAATAAACTATTTAAAGCAAATTATTCACTCAGCTTTATTAATTAGACTAGTTAAGTTTCCACAACAACCTTCTTTATCACATACACCAGGTAGTGAGATTGTTTGGTACAATCTTATACTATAAATTGCATATGAATTCAGAAGGTAGATGTTCCAGTAAAGGGAAAATATATTAAAAGGATCTAATGAAGTGCACAATACATACATTCAAATAGCATGCTGTCTTGATGATAATTTTTCCCTTTAAATTTCTTCTAGAGTTTTAAAGGCAATGTTATCAGGTCAGCTTAATCCAGTGATTCTCAGCCTTTCAAACTCAAGGCAGCTCCCTATAACTTTCCTGAATTTGTTGGTATGCCAGTTGAGAACCACTGTAAAGTCACAGCTTACCTAGTTTACTTCCAGGTTGCCACTGCCACCAGGTGGAGCTGCCCCACATGCCTCTTTTTCCAGGAGGAACACACGCAGCTGGATAAAGAAGCAGCTGCAGCAGAAGTGAGTGCTCCTACCAACATTAGGTTACACTTCCCTCTCCATCAGCTGGGAGATGGTAAATAGGAAATGTAGGTTTTCTAGAAGCCAAGTGTGGTTGTGCCCTACACCAAAAGAGTCACTCCATCTGTTGATTCCTACATTTCCTATTTACAAGCTGCCAGCCAAACGAGGAGGGGAGCAAAACCTAACACAGGCAGGAGTAAGTACCTACCTCTGGCAGAACCACTTCCACATCCAGCCCCGCATGTCTCTCCTGGAAACAGAGGCATGCAGAACACTTTCACCTGCCTGCACCAGCACTGGCATGGCAGCAACCTTGAAATGATCTTGTGACACCCCATTTGAGAACTACTGGCTTAGCCCATCATTTCAAACCAGGCTGTATATTTCTAAATAACCAATAATCACTAAACATGATCCTAATTAGTATTTGTTATAAGTAAACCAAGTTTTAGTTGAGATTTAACTTTGACCCCATCAAGTTGACAGCACAGTGCTTCTAATGCACAGGAATCAGAAAGTACAGCTGAATATCCTGTTCTCATTTCTGAGATAAGTGAACTGAAAAGCAAACAGCAGCAATGATGGAAAGTACAGAACACTTCTTAAATCCCATTGGCATAATTAGTTTAAGGTGTCACA
>JAGPOW010002514.1:1426622-1450137 GCA_030014935.1 Caiman crocodilus | reverse complement strand
CACATAACAAAGTTTGTATTATGAGTTTATGCTGTAAACATTTATGTTACAAAAATTGGGGACAAAAGGATTAAAAAAAGTGATGAAGGAAGGATGGCACAAGGCATTCCAGGTGATATATAATAAGTTGCACAGATGTAGTTAAATGGATTGGGCTTTTTCTAAGGAGCAATCTCTTATACACAGGGGTCTACCCAACTCGAGGTGAGGACCAGTCAATTTTGCAGGCAGATCGCAGGTCCCCAGCCATTTTAATGGGTTTATCATGGGGAGGCCCCCACACCTCTGTTTGGCCAGGGGCATGTGGTGGGAACGCCACCAAAGACCAAAACTTACCTCCAAGCCGAGAGCAGAGAGGGACATGGAGACCATAGGACACTGCCAAAGATCAAAGGCAAAGATCAAAGGTGCAGCAGGAGAGAGGCCACCGCAGGAAGGTGAGTCACAGAGACTGGAGGAAGGAGAGCAGAAACAGACACAGTGTGCTGCAGGAGAGCCGGCGCATTCAGCCGCACTGGCCTGGGCACACTTTATGACTGTGTGTCATCGCCGGTTTTCTAGCCGGCCCTCAGAGAGGAAAATAAAAACCCCACTGGCCAACATTCGGGGAGGACCAGAAAGAAGTAAGTCTCTCAAAGGGCCCACAGCAGCCAGAAATAATCAACTGCCGCTGAAGGAATGAGTGTTGGCAACCCCAGGTGGAAGGATGCCAGGCTAAAGCTGGCTTGGAGGAGCCTGAATCCTTACCTTCTACAAGACCATGGATCCCGGACACAGCTGGTATAGACTGGGACAGCAGTAAGTCTGTGAGGAAAGAAAGAAGAAAGGAACAGCACTGGAAGGAACAGCAAAGCTCCTGGGAGGAAGGGATCTCAGAGTGAATAGTAAAGAAAACAAGGCTGAACCAGGATGGTACACCATCTGAACAGGACTGTGGATAGGTAAGTGCTAAGGCTCAACCATGGCTGGTGGACTTGGTCTTAGCCTTGGTCAAGGATCAACGTCTTTAGCTGGCATAAGGCAGGGTATAGGAGAGACAGCCCCAAAATGGAGATCCAGGCAAGAGAGCCAAAAGAGGGAACCTGGAGAGGCAAGATCCAAGAACATTCTCCTATCAGTAATCGGTAACAACAAGACGTGGCAGGATAGAATTCCTGGGGACCTTTTGAGATAACTTACTGGAAGGCAAGCTGTTGACTCGAAAGGAGACACCTGAGTCTGAACGGCCAGAAAAGGCGAAGCGCTTAAGTGAACCTCATGGGCAGTTACAAGGCCCTGGAAAGGACTATCTACCATATGGCCCCATCCTTCACCATTGACTGACTGAGAGGGGTAGGGCTGCATGACAGGTAGCCCTATGAGCCAATCTGTGGCAAGAGGCAGGGACAGCAGCCATCTTGCCTACTCATTTCATGCTGGCAGCCCCATTTGCACCTGGCCACGCAACTGGGAGGACTGCTAGCTCCCACTGGGGAGCCAGCCCTTTATTTTTAGTAAGGTTTTTTTTTTTGTGGATTTTACTTAGATTGCCAGATTTTGCAATTTCAGCGAAATTCGCAAAATACCAATTTGAGTAGGTCCCTACTTATACATGTGAAAGTTACATAATGTAACTAAGATGCCAGAGTTGCAGACCTGTTTGTATTTAAAAAGTGTCTGGTAGAAATGCTACAGGGATGTAGGTTGTAGCCATGTTGGTCTTAGGACATAGGCAGACCAGGTTCCTTGGGTGAATCTGATATTGTTTATTAGACCAATCCAAATAACTGGAAAAATAATTATCTGATAATCCTGATCCTCAAAGGAAACTAACAAAACACTTCCTAGAGACAAGCCTGTGAACTCCACTTCATTAACCTCTTGGATACTAAAAATAATGGACTAAATATAGACATTGGATTTATGACACATTATAACCTGCCTGACATCTGACTTCCCAGGTATCTCTCCAATTTCATCCCCCTTCTCTCTCTCTCTCCTACCCCACCCCCCAAGCCTGTCTCTAGCCCATTGACTTCTCAATCTACATTTTCACTGACTACCTGTCTTGTATGCATACCAGCCCAGCCGCTGGCTTCTTTACTTTTCATTCCATGCAGGAAGAGCACACACCAACTGCTGAAACTTCCTTAGCCTGACGAACAGTTTTTGAGCCCAATAGCTTACTTAATAATTATTTTCCAACTATATGGGTTGGTCTAATAAAAGATATCAGATTCACCCAAGGAACCTTGTCCGCCTGGTGGAAATGCTGGTGCTTTCAGACCCTCACAAGATACGTCCATTCTTCTACAGAGTCAGTGAGGAACTGAGATCAGAACTAACATTTACTTTAGATGTTTTCTTTCTGTCACCTGAAATAGTTCTGCTTTGCCTTGCCCACTTTGCAGCCACTAAGACATTAGCAACCAAATTTTCAAACTTTCCCCCTAGCTCCAGGTGCCTCAGCTTTATCTGCTAAGCACAAGATACCTCATGCCTGATGAACACAAGTGTTCTGCATTTGCAACTCCTATTAACTTCAGCTGAAGATGAGCATGTTCAATGCCTCAAAATCAGCACCAAGGAATAGTAAGACAAGATCCTATTAACTGAAGAACTAAGCTGAGTTTAGTGGCCGCTTTTGAAAATACTGGCCTAAGTTAGTCTAGGAATATACCATGTTCACTATTCTGAAACATCTTCCATTACCTGAATAATTATTTCTCATTTAACTTAGATGCCAAGAACACACATTACATTAAAAACATTTTTCTTTCCTGTATCTGTAAGCAACATTTACCTCTCTAACTGCAGACCCTGTATCACATTCCTGCCTAAGCCCTCTGTGCCTGAGTAGTCCATCTGTTCTGTGTCTCCCAGTGCTAATAAATATTTACTTACCAATGATTGTCACCAACCCCCACATCACTGTGAGACATGGAAATACTGGTCTTAAGTGGTTTCAGCTGAAACACTGATTTGGTGAATGCCTTTTCATGTACTTGTCTAAGGACACATACACAAAGGCACTTTCAACTAGTCTTTGATTTTTTTTTCTTCCTAGTCAAGTGTGATGTTAAGGCAATAAAATTAAATTCCACAAAAAAGAAGAATTTTTGTCTGTACTATAATGTACTCCATCTAAGTGCATAGCCTCAGGACTGAAAAGAGGCTTATACATTTCCTCTGAGTATGCACTTATCTAAACTTAATATAAACAATCAAAGCTGGTTATGTACACAGCTGGACCAGTGTTGTAGTATTAGTAACCCTTAAACTAACTCCCCTCCTTCTCAGGGCTTCTAATAATAGACCTGAAGCTGACTCTGGAAACCTTGAAAATACAGAGAACTAATCAGTTCTGGGGCTGCTAATACCATGGCACTGATAGCTCTGTTAGCATTACTAGTTATATATGCAGCACTGTCAGCATTGTGGTACTAACAACCCTAAAGTTGAGTAGCTGCCTTAATACTCAGTTTTGGAGCTACTGTAAGAAGCCCTGAAAAGAAGGAGAGGGAGTAGTTGTGGAACCAACTGCCTCCTGTCATTTTCAAGCCTTCTAATAGCAAACCTTTCCCAACTGCTTCCCCTTCACTGTTTCTGGCCACTGTTGCTATTACAGGAATGACAGAACAGGTCCAATTGGTGGGGGAGTGGCACTCTACATCAAAGATTGCATTAAATCAAGTAGTGTAGATTTTTCAACTGATAAGATAAATACCATAGAACAGGGACAGGCAACATTTTTTGCCCGGAGTGCCGAAAAACTGACAATGTCTAACTTGGAATGCGCCGGAGTACCACCATGCCAGAAAAACAAAATGAGGGCGGGGGCGGGGGAGGTGTACATGGCAGGACGCATTGCATATTAATATATTTAATAATCATAAATATTGCCTTTGTTGTGTATTCCTTTTTTGTTGAGCATGTTGCAATGAGAAAGAAAAAAGAGACAAATAAGAGAAAATGGAGAGAGAGGAAGAAAAAGGAGAGCAGAGAGACAGACACACACACACAGAACCACGTGCACAAACACAGAGAATCAGAACACACCCAGGACAGACACATGCACACACACATCCAGAACCAGACACATGTGTGCACACAGACACACAGGACCAGCCAGAGGCAGACAAATGCACAGAACCAGATGCGTGGGCACACAGAGCCAGACTCCTGGGCCACAGGACAAAGTCTGCTCCGAGACATGCGTGCACCCACCAGTATGGAGCTAATGCTGGAGCCTGGAGCCAATGTTTGCAGCCTTTCGGCTGCAGCCAGCCCAGACTCTGGGTAGCTGCTGCCAACCACGGCAGGGCTTCTCAGCCACCCAGCTGCCTGCTGGGAGCAGCCCAGGCTTCGTGGCTGGCAGCAGCTGCCTAGAGCCTAGGCTGGCAGTGGTGTGCCAAGCAAAACGGCCCTGCGTGACATGCCCAGCACACGTGCCAGGGGTTGCTGACCCCTGCCATAGAACCTCTGTGGATAGAGATTCCATGTTTCAAAAGAGAAATATACATCTGTGGATATACTATCGACCAGGAAACCAAAACGGCAGCAGAAAGCTACAAATGCTAAGGGAGATGAGAGAGACATTACAAAAGCAGAAAACACAGTGATAATGGACAGCTTCAATTATCCACAAATAGACTAGGTCAATCTAACATCAGGCCATGATGCAGAGACCACATTTCTTGACATTATAAAAGATTGGTTTCTGGAGCAATTAGTCCTAGAACCTGCAGGAAAGGCCATTCTTCATCTGTTCCTAAGTACCATACAGGATTTGGTGGAAAGAGTGTTACTGAGCTGCTCTGCAATAGTAAACACAGTGCAATTGGATTTGATATGCACTGTTGTATGGGGTATAAAAAGAAAATCTATCACAGTAGCATTTAACTTTAAAAAGGTAGACTACACTAAAATGAGGAAACCAGGTAGACAGAAGTTAAAAGGGGCCCTTTAGGAGGTGAATAACTTGCAAGTAGCATGGAAGTTTCTTAAGAACACCATAATGGAGGTACAGAGAAAATGCATACCATAAATCAAAAAAAAAAAAAAGTAAAATAGATCAAAAGAAAGCCATCATGGTTTAATGGCAGTTTTAGAGGCAATAAACAGAAAAAGGCTTCTTTCAAAATGTGGAAGTCAAATCCTAATAAGGAAGATAAAAAAGAGCATAAACTCTGGCAAATCAAATGTAAAATCTTAAGAAGACAAGCTAAGAAAGAATTTAAGGAGAAACTTGCTAGAGACATAAAAGGAAACAATAAACATTTCTTTAAGTACATCAAAAACTAAAGACTTGCCTGGGGGTAAACTGGACCTTTAGATGATTAGGATGTAAAAGGGGCACTGAGGTCCATTGCCACGTAACTAAATGCATTCTTTGCATCTATCTTCACTGTGGAAGATGTTAGGGAAATTCCACCACCAGATCCACTCCTCTCTAGAAATAAGTCAGTAAAGCTGGCCCAAACAGAGGTTTCAATAGATGAGATCACAGAAGAAAAAAATCGATAAACTAAACAGTAGCAAGTCAGCACAACCTGATGGCATTCATCCTAGGGTCCTGAAGGAGCTCAGATCAGAATTTGATGAACTCCTAACTGTAGTATGCAGCTTACCACTAAAAACAACCTAAGTAACAAAGAACTGGAGGAATGTCAATGTAACTCCCAAATTTTAAAAAGGCTCTAGAGTGGATGCAGAGAATTACAGGTTGGTGAGTCTAATGTCTGTTTCTATCAGTTTTACAGGAACAATGAGAAAAAAAAATCATTCAGCACATGGATGAACATGACTTTCTGGGAATAAATCAGTATGGGTTTACCAAAGGGAAATCATGCCTCACCAACCTACTAGAGTTCTTTGAGGATGTCAATAAGCAGATAGATCAGGATAATCCAGCTGACACACTAAATATGGATTTCCCAAAAGCCTTTAACAAAATTGCCTATTAGAGGCTACAGGAATCAAGAGTACAGGTGACCACATGCCTACATTTGGCACAGACCTTGAGACGGAACACCTTCAGAGGCTGGACATCCATAAAGCCCTGATGAAATGCACCCAAGAGTGCTAAAAGAGTTGGCTGATGTACCATGACCAATGGCAAGGATATTTGAGAACTCATGGTGCTTGGGAGAGGTTCCTGAAGATTGGAAGAGGATCAGTGGAGTGCCTATGTTCAAGAAAGGAAGGAAGAGAGGAAGATCCAGGAAACTACAGGCCAATCAGTTTAACCTCAATCCTTGGAAAGATCATGAAAAAATTATGTCCCACGACCACAAGACTGGAAGAGGGTGAAGCCATGGTTACAGGCAAATCCCAGTTCAAAATAGAAAAAAGAAAGCTCCAACATACCTCTCGTAGGAGCCGGGAGGAGCAAGGAAGCGCACGCCGGGAAACCGCCCACGCGGTTCATTAGCCACGCTCATATCCAGCTGGGGCCAGGTGACGTCAGGAGGGGACCTGACAGAAATAAAAAGCAGTCCTGAAGCCGCAGGAGGGCAGCAGATGACCGGAGTGCCCTTAGGGAATCTCCCGGCCAGGAGCATGCAACCGCCGCAGCTGGCAACTTGTGAGGGGGGAGGCAGCTGCAGTGGTAGCAACAGGGGCAAGGACAGCTGTGGTGGAAGAAACAGCGGGGAATCCCTAAGCTGGAGAAGACCAGCAGTGATCAGTGACCCCAGCAGAGAGACAGGCAGAAGGGGCAGCAGTGGCTGCTACAGTGGGGAGAGCTGCAGGAGCAGCAAGAGCTGTGGGAGCTGCCAAGAGCTGCAGGAGCTGTGAAAGCTGCAAGAGCAGTGAGAGCCATGGGAGCTGTGGGAGCAGTGAAAGATGCAAGAACAGCAAAGCTGCAAGAGTAGCGAGAGCCACGGAAGCAGCAAATGCCATGGGAGCAGTAGAAGTTGCAGGAGAGCTCACAGCCAAGGAACGGGGGGAGTAAGGACGCCGGAATGGAAGCCAGCTGTAGCAATCTGACCTCAGGCATCGAGGATTACGACCCTGAATAGAAGCAGAGCCTAGTGGAAGAGAGAAAAGTCCCGGTTGGGGCAAAAACCAGGGCCCCCGACTCAGGGTGCCCGGGCCTATGGACATTGAAGCACTAGGGGAGCACAGAGTGCTCTTGGGGAGGGCACTTTATCTTCCTTCGGGTGCTCACACCCTTCCCTCTAGATGGCTATGCTTCGCCAATGGCCATGGTTGTGGGTTCATTCGTGTAGGGTCACGTCAGGTGTTTTCTGGGAACAAGGGTAAGGATCAAGGCAGGCGCCATGGTCCCGTTTGTTGTGTTAAGCACATAGAGACCTCAGCGAGGCAAGGAGTGCACAGGGAGCTACGGTCAGTAAGACACTGAGGCTAAGGGCACTAGGTAGGCGAACAGGAAAACGAGGGCCTCCTAGCCCTCACACCTGTGCCCAGTCAGAACACCAGGGCTAGTTGCTGAGGGATCACATGAAGAACAGGGGAAAATTGGCAGGGGCCAGCTGCAAAAAGGAAGATCAAACACCCGTCGTAGAAGGTAGCATTTGGCCAGGGTGTAGGGAAGGCTGGAGCCCTGTGAGAGCCTGCCAAGGGGCGTGACAATCCTGCAGGCTCCCTCAAAGGGGACCCCCTCCATTGAGGATCCATTCAAAGTCATGGCAGGCAAGTTAGGGGGCATCCCTGACGTCAGCCAAGGTGCCCTCTGTGGTCCACACGCAGGCCCTGGGCAAATTAGATCAAACACCTGGGTGAAGGTGGGTCGGGAATGCCTAACAGAGCAGAGGTGGGCACAAAGTATTAAAGAATCCATCAACAATAGGCTAACAGAAGGCATTGTTCTGAGACAGCCAACATGGCTCTGTTATGAGCCACCAATGCGATGCTGCACCTGGCAAAGCAAATAAAACCCTGGCTTGCATCCACCGATGTATCTCAAGCAAAACCCAAGATTGTATCCTCCCACTTCATTCAGCCTTAGTGAGGCCACAGCTAGAGTACTTGAGGCTCAAGTACTCTGTAGCCTTGGTGAGGCCGCAGCTAGAGTGGAAAAGCTTGAGAGAGTCCAGAGGACAGCCACGTGCATGATCAGAGGTCAAGAGAGCAGGACCTATGCGGAAAGACTGAGAGGCATGGGACTGTTCAGCTTGGCAAAACATAGGCTCAGGAGGGACTTGGTAGCAGCCTATATCAGGAATGTGCATCAGGATCTAGGAAAACGTCTGTTCACCAGGGCATCCCAAGGGAAGATAAGATCCAACAGTCACAAACTGCTGGAAGACCATTTTAAAGTGGACATAAGGAAAAAATGTTTTACTGTCCAAGTCTCCAGAATCTGGCATAGACTCCTCCCAGAAGTGGTGTAAGCACCTACTCTGGACACATTCAAGAAATGTTTGGATGATTATCTTACTGGGGTCATCTGACCCCAGATGACTTCCTGCCCTTTGGGCAGAGGACTGGACACGATAATCTCAAGAGGTCCCTGCCAGCTCTAATGTCTATGAAATCTATAAAATCTATGAAGTACTAAAAGAGGGTGCAGTAACAATTTTGCCATAGTGACACATATAAATGCTGTTACCATACAGGAAAGCAATCTGGGAGGCATTGTGGGCAGGTTGCTAAAAACATCATCTCAGTGCCCAGCTGTCATCAAAAGGTAAACAAAATGTTAGGGATTATTAAGAAAGGAAATTGTAAATAAATTGAAAGTATCATTAACCCCCTATAAATAGAGGCCTACCAAACTCAAGGAGTCAGATGACTGATTTTGGCAGCCAGCCTTGGGATCTGCTTGCATTTTCAAGAGCTGAGTGTAGTGATTCTCCTATCTCCACCTCTCCCAACACCACCACTCCTCACAGATTGCCAGATGACCTGAAACTGTGGTTTAATTACCCTGATTAAGCCTGGGGAACCCATTAAAATCCATGCATTATTAAGTGTGGATTAATAGCTTCCCGGGCTTAATCAAGGTAATTAAGCCGCAGTTTAGGCCATCCCCAAACTGAACCATGGTCATGGTCTTGCTGTGGCAGGCAGCTGGAAGGCTGCAAGTGGCTATATAAGGGTCTGCACTGGCAGCAGTTGCTTGTGAGCAACAAGCCATGCCAAGGCTCCGTAGACCCCACTGCAACCGCTTGCAGCATTCTGGCTACCTGTCACAGACAGCCAGCAACTACATCCAGCTGTTTATGCAGCCTCACCACCACCCACTTGCACCCTCCCACCATACCCCTGCCCATGCCTGCTCTCTCCCCTCCTTCCCAACCTTACCCTTTCTCCCCCCACCCTCTCCCACACCCACCCTCTGCCCTCCCCACTGCTTGCAGGCTTCCTGCAAGCAGAAGGGCTTCCTTCCCTTTTCTCTGCTTGCAGGCAAGGGGTTTTTTAGAGCAACCCTGCTGTTTTCTGCAGAGCCTGCTGTTTTTCATGGAGTCTGCCTGAATTTGCGGTTTCCATAAAAATTGTGTAATCATGAATTCACTAGTTCCCTACCTATAAATCCATGGTGCATTCACACCTTGAATACTGTGCCCACTTTTGGTCCTCACACCTCAAAAAGCACATAGAATAAACTAGAGAAGGTCCAAAGAAGGACAACAAGGATGATTAGTAGTATAGAAGGCCTTCCATATGACGAGAGACTAAAGAGATTAGAAAAGAGACACTTGAGCAGGGGGCATGATAAGCATTTACAAAATACTAAATGGGGAAGAAAAAGTAAATAGGAATTTATTTTTTTCTGCCTCTCTCAATGCAAGAACTAGGTGTCATAACATTAAACTAGTAGTTAGTAAGTTTAAAACCAAAGACAGTCTTTTCACATAGCATGTAATTAAAGTGTGGAACACATTGCCACAAGATGTTGTGGAAGCTGACAGTTTAACCAGACTCAAAAAGGGACTGGACAAAATCTTGGAGGAAAGGGGCATTGGTAGCTGTTGCACACAGGAGTAGAGGTACAGCCTGTGAATCAGAAGTTCCTAGACCTTAAATGCTGGAGGCTGAAAGTAAAAGGAACAGTGGAAAAAACCCTGATACCTAGTTCACTCTCCCTTTCAGCATCCAATTTCAGCCCCTCTGAGACAGAGGATACTGGGCAAGATGAACCTATGGTCTTACCCAATAAATGAAAGTTCTTGTGTAGCAGGAAACATGACTAGTTACAAAGTAGGCAGAGTTGAAAGATGCTAGTTTATTCAGTTAACTAATT
Source organism: Caiman crocodilus (assembly GCA_030014935.1). Lineage (NCBI taxonomy): Eukaryota > Metazoa > Chordata > Crocodylia > Alligatoridae > Caiman > Caiman crocodilus. The sequence goes on along the minus strand of JAGPOW010002514.1, from coordinate 1,439,948 downwards.
TGCCATTAATGGATGTTTGTTACAATGCAAGCAATGGACAATAGATTGGGAGTGATGTTCTTATACAGTTAATCAAATATTGTGCTTATTAGTTTTCAGACAAGTGGAGTGCACTATACTATACTTTATCTTCCTTGTATTTATATAGATAGGAAATATATGAGGAGGTATAAAAGACTGTATCAGTAGGAATTTGGGATAACTGTTTTATTCATCAGTGCCAAAGCTAAAAATGAGATAAATGGCATAGGTTAGTTAAACAATGATAACACTTTTTCACTGTATGTTGTCTCTATTGGTCTTTATGCAACAAAACAATACAAAAGAGCCACATGGGCATGGCTGGGTACCCAATAACCCATTTTAGGAAACATACATGAATATGCAGTTACCTACATACTACTACCACAGACTGATGTTCTCACTTGGTTTTGACAGCCTCTATGACACAGAGTATAGTGAGAATCACTTGAGAGCTCAAAAATTAATTCTTATACATAGCTAATGCTTAGAAATTACACCTTACCATGTGTATCCTGTGTATGTCACAACCGTAGTAGAAAAAAAAATGTTTTAGAGTTCAGACGTTTAAATAGAACTATGCTATTTTTTAAGGAGTCCAGATTACTGGGTCAAGGAGCAACCAGAAAGAAATCTAGAAATTATCTGAATTAGCTTTTCTACACATAAAGCATTACTCTTTTAAAGTCTGCATTCTCACATCTGGGTGGTAGGGAGAAGTGGTGGCAGCAGCTGGGTCCTAATGTCTAACTTTGTGGATCCTAATTGAGTCATTCCAACCCACTGGCCAAAAAAGTTGCCAACTGCTATCTTATACTCTAAATAGGGTAGTTTTAGAAACAAACTTTACATTTAGAAAGAAGAGGCAGCATTTTTAGGACAAGTTGAATTGTTTTATTGTTGGCTGTTTGATGTGGCCTAAGGGTTTGCACTGTTAAATTATGGGGATGGTAATTTAGTGAACAGTGGGCAACTGATGTGATTAAAGGAAGTTCCAAGATGCATTGCAAGGCTATAGGACAGCTAAATTTATCAAGGGAATATCCCCTCTGCATACATATACACAAGCAGACACTCAGAAAGGTTATAGTAGGAATATAATGTGTACCGCAGACAGAGTCATCCCTAGGGGTGTATGGGGCCCAGGGCCTATCAGCCTATGTGGGGCCAGGGGATGGGGATGGTGACCACCCACAGAAGCCAGTAGCAGTATTGGCAGCAGTGGCGGCAGGAGCTGAAGCTGCTGGTGGTGGTGGCAGCGGGGCCTGTACAGCACTATCTGTAGGGCCCCCCCAAAGCGCAAGGCCCAGGGCAGTCGCCCCAATTCACCCCCCACCTACGGACAGCACTGATTATAGCAAAGCATAATTGGACCAACATAAATAACAGTTATGGTAGTGGGGTTTTTTTTATTTCTCAGTCTAATTACTGATTTTTTAAAAATGCACATACAGTATAAGTGTGTGTGTATTAACATTTAGAATCCAGAGAATATTTGGCAACACATTCAATTCAAGTGGATAATATTTTGGATTTAATTAAATTATTTCTTATCAGTGACTCTCATCAAGCATATAAACATATGGCTTTTTTTTTTTTAAATTAAGGCCAGATTTTGGTTTATTAGTTTATCTGCATAACAAAGCACACAAGGAAATTTTCCCCAAAGAAATGCTCAGTCAGCTCCTTTGGTGCTAATAGTTTGATACATCTCATACCATAGCAATGAACCAGAGAACATCATTATTATCACAAGGCATAATAAATGCCTTGATTTTGTAATCAGTCAAGACAGTGTTTGCATCAACAAATTGTACACCTATTCATCTCACATTGTGTGTGCACGTTGGGGGAGGAGGACAGGGTAGTGAATTGAACTTTACATGAAATGGAATATTTGCATTTATTTTCATAATAAATACAATTTTAATTAATGAACTAAGAGCCTTGTGTAATCTTGTTGTGTTGACTATGCAAAGTAGCAAGAAATTATTTACATCTGCAAACATACCTGCTTCCTTATGAACATTCTATAAAGCCAGCAGTACTGCCTTGAGGTAGTACTCAAACAGGCCTCAAACAGGTCATGCAAGGATCTTGGCATCCCTGCTCACAAGAAAGTGGTGCTCCACAGCTCTTGTGTCTGCAGGTACAGGGCATGGTGTAGCATATAGGTACAACATAATGGATTCAAAGGCAAAATCCCTCTGAGGTAATTGGGCTGTATTTCTGCACCATGGGAGTGTGACAACTGAAAATTATGTCTGTGTGATAAAGGTGCTTGCTGAAGGTTCTATGAAAATTAGACCAGGTGTCAACCTGAATAAAAAAAGAGCTTGATTCTGCACTATTGAGAGCTTTGTCACTAATTTCAGGCAGTATAAAAATTAGACCCTACACCACTCTGCTGCAAATGACACCAAGCTGGGAGGAACAGTAGATATGCTGGAAGGTAAGGCTAGAATTCAGAGGAACCAAGACAGGTTGGAGGATTGGGCCAAAAGGAATCTCATGATGTTCAACAAGGACAAGTACAAACTCCTGCACTTAGGAAAGAACAATCCTATGCACCAGTACAGACTGGGGGCTGACTGGCCGGGCAACAGCTCTGCAGAAAAGGACTTGGGGGCTACAGTGGACAATAACCTTAATATGAGTCAGCAGTATACCCCAGTTGCCAAGAAGGCTAAAGGCATACTGGGCTGCATTGGCAGGTGTGTTGCTAGTGGGTCAAGGGAAGTAATTATTCTCCTCTATTCAGCATTGGTGAGGCCACATCTGGAGTACTGTGTTCAGTTTAGGTCCCCCACTATAAAAAGGATGTGGACAATCGGAAAGAGTCCCGGAGGGCAACACAAGTGGTGAGGGTGCTGGGGAACATGACTTATGAGGAATAACTGGGGTCACTTGGCTTATTTAGTCTAGAGAAGAGAAGACTAAAAGGAGTCTTAACAGCAGTCTTCAACTACCTGAGGGGAGGTTTAAAATAGGATGGAACTAAGATATTCTCAGTGCCAGATGCCAAAACAAGGAAAAATGGTCTCAAGTTGCAGCAAGGGAAGTTTAGGTTAAATATTAGGAAGAATTTTCTCACTAGGAGGGTAATAAAACACTGGAACAGGTTACCCAGAGAGGTGGTAGAAGCTCCATCCTTGCGGGTTTTCAAAACCTGGCTAAGACAAAACTTTGACTAGGATGATCTAGTTGGGGCTGGTCCTGCTTTGAGCAGGATGTTGGACTAAATGACCTCTGGAAGTCTCTTCCAACCCTAACTTTCTTGATTCTCTGATTCTAAGTCTAAAACTGGTAAATAACAGCAATAATCGCTTAAATCGGCAAATGATAAAGAGCAAGCCTTGGCATCATGACTGCTTGGAGTACCTGACTGTTTTACCAGAACCCTGTTATCCTCAAACCAGTGTCAGAAGGAAAATAATTTAGTTTAATAGATTTATTGTATTTATTTAATAGATTTATTTTGTTTACCTAATTTTAGGCAAAAGAAATCTTACTTTAAAAAAAGAAATCTTTCACTATTTACTTTTAAAATATATTCAAAGCTTTCTGAAATTTTGAGTGGGAACACATAAAAAGGATCAAATTGCAGAGATTGCTAAATAGTTTCCATAACATAATAGATATGTGTAGTTAATGTTATTAACTGCCTTCCCACAGGGATACCTTACGATTTCCCATTTTACTTTCTCACAGCACATCTTTACTCTCTTTGAAGCCTCATATTATACAGCCAGAGTGGTCCTGCAGAAGCAACAGCAGCTCAGTCCTCCTGACACTCTCCAAAGACCACAACAGGTCAGAATGTTTTTGACCCTATGGATTCCTATTTGAACCTTTTGGGTTTATCTTGTGAATCATGTAGGTGTTAGCTAATCTAACACTGGGAGCTGCAATTACGGCACATTAAATTAGTGCCTGTTATTCCAAGTACTAATTTCATGCACCGCAATTGGCGCTAACACTCTGTTTGTGCAAATGAACACTTTTTGTGTGATGCTTAATGTACATTGGACTAAATTGACTGTGCATTAGCATGGTTTTTGCCAGCCACGCTAATGCACAGTAGAATGAATCCAATAAATATTAAGCATCTTGTGTAGACGTGCCCAGAGGTATTATTGTGCATCACCCTTTAGAGACCCTGACATCACGGTTGAGAATCACTGCTTCAAATTATAACTCCGAGGGATGCCCTTAACCAGCCCAATCTGTTCTGAAGTCCCACTTGATTTTCCAAATTTCTTCAGTACATAATCTACAAAGTAGACATAGCAAACAAATTATATTCATGGAGGATAAGGATAGGACCAGACATCAGTGCACAAGGATGAACCACACTGGTGTCTGTGATGCAGAAACAGGAAGACCTGAGTAGACTGTGCAATGAATTCTGCACACACAGACCAGTGCTCCCTTGTTTTATCCTTATTTGGATTTGCCATGAGTCTGCTTTTAATACTGCAAGATCAAACTTTTAGCTGGAAAGTCCTTCAGTTGTAAAAGTTTGTTCAACCTAAAGCACAACAAAGTCCCATTCTTAACTGGAGCTCTGTGTATTAGTGAAAAATTGATGTTAAATACCAATAGTTTAAAAGTGTCTAAGGCATTTTGCACAGGTTATTGTACTTTAAAAAATCAACATAAAATGAACACTTGCTTTCAAGTGGAAGATTCAGGTGTTTCCTGGCTTTTAGCTTGCTTTCAATGATTATGAAGAAATGTAATTTAAAATATTAAGACATGTATTCATGAGTAACTTAAAAAGACTTTGGGAAATGCTTAGAATGTATAATAGGCGCAGCAAGCTCATTCAGGGCCCAAGGCAGGGCAGGAGGTGAAGGGAATGGAAGTCTTGCCTGCCTGGGAATTGAGCTGCTGCTGCTGCTGCTGCTGCTGCTACTGCAGCTGACACTGCCTTTCCTGCGCAGACAGCCCAAGCAGCAACAGCAGAAAGAGTTCAGCACAGCAGCCCAGTGGCAGAGGCTCCCTGGTGCCCCATTCATTTCCACCCTCCCCTGCTAAGATATACTGCTGGGCACAAGACTGTACCTGCTGTGAGAAAAACTTCCCAGGATGGGAAGAACATCATTCCATTTGCCCACCATGCCCCAGATGCACTGCTGGGTGTGGGGCTGCTCCTTTAGCCAGGCAGGGGCAGTGCAAGGCTGCCTCTGCCATGGTAAAGATTCCTAAGAGGGAAAGGATTCTGGAACCCACTCATACTCAGCACCCAGGATTGGTGCCCTGTTTACCCCACTCTAGTTATGCTACTGATGGGAAGTGTATAGGAAATGACATAGGAAATGTATGTCTAATCTCCAAAACAAGTGGTCTGTAACTATTGTGCTACTTGCATATACATCACTTGCAGAGTCCTTCACACCATCTGTACCACAAACAAGAGATGCTATTTAAACAAGAGACAGTGTCCACATATATAAGGACATTAATATTATGTCTTCCTGCTTCACTGAAACTAGAGGTTGGCAACCTCCAGCTCACGGGCCACATCTGGCCCAAAAACATAGGGCTTCAGTGGCATTTTGCAGCGGAAGGTTTCCCTATGCTGTGGTGGGGAAAAGTGGAAGCAGCAGCTTGGTCCTAGCACTCACCTTTCTGCCTCAGACCCAAGCTGGGTCATTCCCACCTGCAACATGAAAAGGTTGATGAACACCATCTCCAAACTAGTTAGCACAGTTACTGATCAGTATCCAAAAACATACTGTTACCAATACCCAAAAAAGCAGTTTTAAGCTACCTCAGGTATATATCCCATGAGCTGTAGACACAGCCTTTTGACTGCTGAGTAAACATATCCTTAAGAATCAAAGGGGTGGTCAAGGCATATAATTTTAAGTACCTCAAACCCTTTAGTAAAAGCTCTTGTTCATAATGACTACACATTTTGAAGATTCTGAAAATTTGTTTTGAAAGTATGGATTTTCTTGAAGTCTAAATGTCTGAGAATTAAAACAAGTCATCATAATCAAAAGATCACCTATAGTTTGATGAAAAAGCCTTCATGGACCTAATGTCCTTATATGAGTTTTGCTACACAAGAGAAAGATGATTGGTTAAAATCTGTTTTCTGAGCATATAGTTTCTCCATATAGTGCTTTTAGTTAGTGAAACTGCTCCATGTGTCTTACAGTATTTACAGTACAGAAGAAATGACAACAAAAAACACTCAGTTTGAAGTTTAAAGCGTGTCTCTAATATTCACTATATTTAAGAAAAATGCAGGGTTGCATGAAACAAACCCCATTGAAATAAGAGTTTTCTGCCCAGTTAGGTTTTTATCCTTTAAAAAGACTGTAGAGAATTTTTTACGATTTCCCATACAAAAAAGCTGCTATTAGATGATGGCTAGACATACAGTGATTTCTGGCTAAGAATTAAGCATATTCTATTACTTTTGTTTTCCCATCTCCTCCACCATGGCCTGTTTGTTTGTCTCATTCACCTGTGACATCCTGTCTTCTTTCAGATGGCAAGCTCTTTAAGAAAGAATGCCATTTACTACATATGCATATAAATGACTGACAGAGAAACAATATTTGTATGGTGCCTAGCACAATAGAGTCCTTTTAGGGGCTACCAGATATAAATAGTAAATAAGAAGAACACAGTTGCTATTAAAGAAATGGGTTCTTCATCTTCTCAACTTATCAAGTTGAAATCCAGGCATTGTGGACTATTTTTAACTTATCTCAAAGAGGTAATTCCCTGAATTAATATTTTATGATAACCATTTTATTTCTCCCTCCTCTGTAAATCTTGATCAACAAGAGGCAAAAGAATTATTTTACACTGATGCAGAAGCATTTTTAATGCCTGTTTTTTTAAAGTAATCCAAGCTCAGGGATTGATAACATACTGCATCCCCTATAGCCATATGCCAAGGAACCTCCACATGAATAGCTATTGTGGCAGTCCTTTTTGGGATTCAAACCTTCAATACATTTGATACCTATGCTGAACTGTTCCTTTGGCTACTTACATTCATGCCCATCTGCTAGAGTGGCAGGGTGCCTGCTCGCAAGCTGACATGTCAGCTTCATTAAGACAAAGGTACCAACGTAAAAACATTCTCAGTCTTGAATAACACTTCAAGTTCTCTCACTTCCACAAGGAATCCCTCCTGTGTCACAGCAGTGCCATATGCTTCATTTATACACAGCGCATAGTGACACTGGTGTCAGGAAAAAAAAAGGGAAAGAAGGAGCTTGGTTCATGATGGCCAGGATGGCAGATTGCATAGCAGTAAGAACCTGAGAAGTCCCTTATACACAACATGTGGTATCCAAGCATATTTATAAAGGAATACAAGTGGCATGCACTGTGGGTAAAGACACTGAGATGTCAAATCTCCTGGCTAGCCACAGTGGAGTTCATTAAACTTAAAGGAAGGTTTCAACGTAGTTAAGATATTCCAATGAGGGGAAAAAAATCAATAAAAATTGCTTTAAAGTAGAGAATGAGTCTGTAAGGTAAGTGTTGTAGATTCCTGTGTTTATTTTTCAGCAATTATGTCAATTACGTTCAGACTACAACAGCATATATTTTGGGATGTACTCAGAGACAAGCTGAGTTCCCTTCTGTTTCCAAATTCTCACCAGTAACAAAGATTGCACAAGTCAAATTCTGCCATCAGTGACACCTGCTCAGCCCCACATTTTCAATGGATTTGCACAGCTGTAGCTGACTGGAATATGATATGCAACTCTGTTGATGATGTACAGCCAACTCCTTTCAGATGAGTTGGGTCTGAAGCTAACAGGAGGAAACAGTATTATTTTTGTCACAAAGTCAATGGTTAGGATTTTCAACACACATGACAAGCAGATCTGTTGAGTACAAAAGTGTCACTACTAAATAGTCACTTCTTGAGATTGAAATTTAATTAAATATAAAATGCCATCTTGACATGCCACTGATGTCTGGTGACCATTCAAAGGCACAGGCTTTCAAAGCTGCTGTAACAGCCAGTCTCGTTCTTTTTATTTTTCATGGCTAATTTAATACTAGGTAGAAATTACATTACAAGATTGAAAGTCTCTGTCTGCCTCGTGCACTCAAAGGATAGATTTGACTCTTAACATATAACAGAGTACACCCTTTGCTGGGAAGAATAAGTACAGCACACATTTTTAAGTAATGCTATCATCATTCAACCTTGGGAACCATAGTGAAATAGTGACACCTATGTTTGAAAACTGCTTTGAAAATTGATGTCATGTGGCTATGATTTTGCTAGCAAAGTCATCTGTGGCCAAGGAAAGTTCTGTTCAAATAACTGGACTGTACAGGCTTCTGTACCAATATAACCCAAATGCAGAATCAAGGCTTTAGTAACTGGTTCATACCCAAAAGGGGACTTGGGTGATATAACACCAAATGCTGCTATGCCTAATTTTTAGGTGCTTAGCCCCCCTGAATGAGCTGTGTAAAAGAGGCACCTCAGAAAGGACTCTACAGAAGACAGGAAACTGAGTAGAAAGCCACCTAAACTGACCAATAAGAAATGAAGAGGACATAGGTGAGTCTTAAATCCTGCTGCCCTCCAGGACATATTTCAGAGGTCAGCAATGCTTTTGGGCAGGGTGCCAAAAACAGCTGTAACCTTGATCTGAAAGATGTTGGCATACCAGGGGTGGATAGCAGGAGAGTTGCAAGGGGCCCAATCCCTGTTGTGGCAAAGCAGCTCTGGTCCCTTCCCTGCCATCCACCCTAAGGCACACGTGCACCCACCACCAGTAACAAGCTGGGCTGAGGCTCCGTGGACCCCAGTGCAGTCATGTGCAGCCTCCCCACCTTCTGCTGCAAGCAGCCCAGACTCTGTGGCAGGCAGCAGGGTCCTGCCCAGAACCTGGGCTGGCTGTGGCAGGGAGCCGGACGGCTGCAAGCTGATGCATCAGGGTCTGAGGTGCCCTGGCCCAGCTGACTGCTGGCACAGGGTGCACGTGCCCCTTGGGGCAGATGGTGGGGAAGGGAAAGGGGCTGGGGTTAAACCGCCACAACAAGGATTGGGCCCCTCACAGTTCCCCCACTGTCCACCCTGAAGCACGTGTACCAAGCAAAATGATTTCATGTGCCACACTCTGGCACACATGCTGGGGGTTACTGACCCCTGGCATAGATGCTTTATAGTGCCACCAAAAAGTACCCCCATCCACATGGGATTCAGAGCCTGGAATCCTCTCCTGAAGGTAGATGTCCAAGTTGTTTCTCTCACAAACCAAGAAGAGGTCACACATTTAAAAAAAATCTGGAGATTTCCCCTTTTTGTACAGTAGTTCAGTGATCAAGCACTCATCCCTAGTTCCAGTTTTCCCCTCTTCCTGAAGGGGGCAACACTTTTGCCTTAAGGGGCACTGTTCTTAGTGAAAGAGGTGGCTGGTGCTGCATTTTGTGTAGTCTGATCAGTTCAGCATGTTCTGAGATGACTCTTAGACTACTTACTCCAGATTAAGCCCCTTGGGAATACAGGTGAAGGAATTGGTTTAAGGATCCTGACTGGTTTAAGGATTCTGATTAGGTTTAAGTATAAGATACACCCCAAACTACTTAGACTTGCAAGCCCAGAATCAGAACTGCTGGCTTCATTGGAACTTAAATATTGGAAATTAAGGCACTTCCATGGACAGACAGCAGCTGAGTGGGAGTTTTAAGGATGACAGTTGTGAGCTAAGATGCCTATGGGTTGCCTTAGGCATCAATGCTGTTATTCAGTTCCTTTTGGGATCATGCCCTTAGTTACCTCCCAAAGAATATATCCATTAGGTCAGGGTTAGTGTCAAACTCATCCCAGGCTCTCGGCCAGAGTCAAACCACAGGGCTCCTCCTGGGCCAGGTCCACAGGACCACTGGCAGCTGTAGCAGGTCCACCAGTAGTCTGAAGCAGGAGTCTGGAGGTAATGGTAGGGGTCCAGCAGTAGCCATGGTTGTCCAGTGGCACCAGGGCCATACAGCTGCAGGAAAAGCAGGGACTGTATCTTTCTCACCATTAGTGCCAATAGACATATTCAGCAGAGTCCAGGGGCCTCAAATTCTGCAGTAGGCCATGTCCCCTAACCCAGAGGTGGGCAAAACATGGTCCGCAGACCAGATCCAGCCCACCAGGCCATTCTATCCAGCCCACGGGGTCCCCCATAATTTACAAAACTAATATTTATCTGCCCATGGCTGCCTGTCAAAGCTGGCAGGAGCCAGGGGCAGTAGGACTCGGGGGAGCCAGCGGCAGAATTAAACAGCCGCAACAGCAAGTCCAGCCCTCCCCCCGCCAGCGAAAAGCCTCTGTCTAGCAGGGGCTTCTGGAGGCTTCTGGCCTGGGACTGCTCCTGCCTCCCTGAGCCAAGGGAAATACAGATAAGGTGGCAGGGAGGGAGGCAGGGGAGGATCACAGATGATTGCCCCAGTCCATCTGGGCTCCTGTGGTCCTGGCGCTGCACCCAGGAATAATGCAGTGCCCAGGGGGGCAGGGAGGGGCAGGGACATGGCTGTGGCAGGTTGGGGGAAGGGGTAGCAAGTGGGTGTGCAGAGCACAGGGCTCACACCAGTGCACCAGAGCCATGGCCGGCAGGGCCCAGAGCAGGGCAGCAGGAGCACGGGGCTGGGCTGCCAGGGGCTCTACGGAGCTGGACCAGCTCCCTCTTCTCCCTGCTTGAGCAGTGCAGCCCCGCTCCAGAAAGCATGTAACAGCCCAGCCCTGCGCTTCTGCTGCCCCACTCTTGGCCCCACCAGCACTGGCCCTGGTGCACTGGCACGGGACCCACACTCCCACCCAGCTGTCACTGTGCTCCATGTGCCCACTCACTACCCCTCCCCCCCTACATCCTGCACCCATTCCCCCTCTCCCCACCCCCCACGCGCCAGCATCATTAGGTTCCCAGCTGTAGTGCCGGGACCACAGGAGCAGCTGGGATGTGGTGCCAGAGCAGCTGGGGAGGGGGAGAGTGGAATGGAGAAGTGGCAGGAGAAGGGCAGCAGTAGCAGATGAGGGGTAAATGGCAGTGAGCAGGAGCACGTGGCCCACACCAGTGTCCCAGGGCCAGGAGTGGCAGAAGCACAGAAGCCAGGCTTGTGGGAGTGCTGGCAGGAGCTCTGCCTGTCACACAGGATGGGGGGGGAGCAGGCTGTGGGGAAATCCTCCCCCTCCATACAAGCCACAACCCTCACCAGCCACCCTCTTCCCACACACTCACCCCCACCACAAAACCCATACCCACCCACACCTATCCACCCTCCATAAATCACACACACCCTCCCCCACACCCCACAAACCTATCCACCCTCACCCTTCCTACAATATACAAGAGTAAGACTTCATTTTAAACTATTACATTATCATCTTTGTGTACACTACGCAAGCACATGTAAATCAGGACAATAATATTTTTTAAATGAAATTAATGAATGTTGCAGTATATGTTTGATTTTTAGAATCTAATTTGGCATTTTTCTGGTTCAGAGACAGCAAAACCCCTTGCTGAAACAAGTAATTCCAGGTGGCTGGTGGCAAAGGTCAGGGGTTCTGGTCAGGGACTTCTGGTGGCAAAGGTCAGGGGTTAGGGGGCAGGACTTCCAGTCCCAATATGATGATCAGGGGGTGAAGCACCTGTCAAGGGGTGGAACTACCCATGTGGCTCTTAATGACTTGCCAAAACTCAGTAAGCAGTCCTCTACCCAAAATAATTGCCCACCCCTTTCCTAACCCCACCCCCAACTTCTGATGAAGATGCTGGTTACCAGAAATATAGAACCAGTCTTCAGGCCATATGCTTGACACCCTTGCCTTAGATGATTAGGACTAATTTCAACACGTATTGTCATAGGCTACTTTGATATAAGTAGAAGGCAGGGTAGATAAAGCAGTATAAAAAAGGAGATTTTTTTTTATATATATATATATATACACACACACACACACACACACACACACACACGTGTATATATACACACACATATTATATAGGGTCTTGCAACATCCACAATAACAATATGTAGTTATGGTAAAAATGCAACATGAACACTGTCATGCTTATTCTACTCACTAAGCATCATCATTATAGTTTAACTGGAAAATGTGTTGCCCTGACAGTCTAAGAGATTAAACTGATAAGAACAGATTGAATTATATTAGTACGTTAAGAGTTATGAACCAAAAAGATGACAAAAGCCAGTAGGGAAATACAGAGCACCTGAGCAAGGGACTAATATAAGAGGGATGGGGGTGAGAAGGGGAATGCAACTAGGTTACAGAAAATACAGCATTAGCCAACTAACCTTGGGAGTGACGGAGGGTTCATGACGCCAAGAGAGAAAGAAGATAGATACACACAAACCCACCAATGGTCTGCAATGGTGGATGGAGTAGGTTGCAGAAAATTTCTCAGACCATATAGAGTCTTGTCGCAGGGGTCTTCTTTGGGTGCAGCAGGGTGGTCTGTTGTTGAAGATTCCTCTCAAAGTCTATCAGGTGCAGAAGCAGGGTCAGGCAGTCCCCTCTGGGTCCAGTCCAGTAGCAGTTGGTTTGGAGGGGTCGGTGTATTGGCGGTGGCCTGTGATGTGCTCTATGTAGATGTCACGGGATCAGCAGATCATGTCAGACACCATGGGGCAGCGCATCAGCTTGGCATAGCAAGAGACACAGCAAGCACATAGGATGCTCTCATTGCTGGGGTCCCAGGCTCCGAGCATTCTCACAATGAGCATGTTGACCGTCCCATCGTAGCTGTGGCCCCTCAGGATGTCAGCCAGCAGGGCATACTTTTCGTGCTTGCAAGCCTTGGCATCGGTGAAGAGCTTAGCGCTGGTTCTTGAATGGGATGGTGATGTCCATGATCACAATCTTCTTGGCCTCTTCGTTCGTGATGACAATGTCGGGGTGCATCTGGTTCTCACAACCCGGGATGGTGAGGTTCACAGAGATCTCCCCCATTGCGGCCGGGAGTCCTGCACAGCATTGTGGCGGAGCTCCCAGGCTCTGGCGTGCAGCCTGCAGCTGCACAGCATGTGGGGGAGGGCCTCTACTGCGTAGCCACACTGCTGGCACCTTTTGTCCCGGTGGCTGAAGCAGATGGCCCTGTTCAGAGGCAGGAAGTTGAGGCGGGCATGGTGGAGGAAGTACCAGTCCATGAAGCATGTGAGGCTCCCGCTGGGCATAAAGTGGTTGTTGTGTTGAGAACAGCCTTGAACCATCCTCCCAAGACATAATAAAAGAGGAGACTGTGAGACTGTTATGTGAAAAAATGCCCAGCTGCAGTGATAAGGAGGAGAGGGGTGTAC
>JAGPOW010002514.1:1373769-1419216 GCA_030014935.1 Caiman crocodilus | reverse complement strand
CCCCCCCCCCCCCCCCCCCCCCCCGGAGGCAGCACAGCCCCGGTCTCTCCCTCGCTCCCGGCACAGAGGTGATGAGCCCAGGGCAGCCCTGAGATGCCCATGCAGTCACCGCCAGCACGGAAATGATGCCAGAGATGTGCAGCCCAGTGCAGCTGTTTGCAGCCTGCCTGTTGCTTACTGCAGCTGCCCGGAGCCCAGGCTGGCTACAAAGAGCTGCGCTGGGGTCACCACCTCCATGCCAGGAACAGGGGAGAGATCGGGCCTGCACTGCCTCAGGCTCATCCCCCGCTGCCCGCTTCAAGGTGCGCTCACATGCACCGGTTTGAAGCTGATGCCAGAGCTGCTTGAAGCCTCCTGGCTGCAGCCGGCCCCAGCTCGGGAGCTGCTGCCAGCCAGGATCCTGGGCTGCTCCCAGGAGGTAGCTAGAATACTGCAAGCCCTGCTGAGAGCAGCCCAGGCTCTGTCGCTGGCAGCAGCTACCCTGAGCCGGAGCTGGCTGTGGCATGCCAAGAAAAATGGCCTCGTGTGCCACGCTCTCCATGCATGCCAGGGGTTGCCACTCCCTGAGTTACAGCATGGTCCTAGAAACTCTGAAGAAACAAATGCAACTTTCCAATAACACTACCAATGAAAAAGCATTTGGTTCACTACTGGGAGCACTGCACTGTACCACTAGCACAAAATTCATGAGGTTGTCATGGGCAAAAAGTGTTATGCTCCAGCCCAAGTCTGGATTCGTTGCCCGGTATGCATGAGCCAATACGAATACCAGGTGGAAGTATGAAAGAAAAAAAAACTTTTAATGCCAGCAATAAAGGTGCAAGGTAGCAAGCACACCCATTACTATTTCTAAGAGCCTTTTATACAGATATTTTCAAGGGTTGGTAAGCATACTGTTAGTGATTGGTTACAGGTAGGTGATGCAAGAAGTTCTCTATTGAGCATGTCTCTGTACCTATGTTTTAACCATGTACTTCATTTCCATACATGTGTGTTTCATTAGCATCTTAACTCTCCGCCTAGGGGTGTGTTTTTTAGCATTATAATGAGACCTTTTCACAATTCTTGAAGACCTCCTCCTGGGCCTCCCATTATCTTGCAGGTGTTAGGAGGATATCATCCTGTTGGTGCCAAGGAGACTAAGAGACTGGTACCAAGAAGGCACTATTTTACAAATGTCAGGGAGGTGTTCTGGGACAGCTCATTAATCTTATATTGCAAATCCCATCTTGTCTAGTTCTCAAGTCTGTACAGCATCACAGAAGGACTCTTATGAAGTTCAGAAAGACCTGTTTGGTGACTAGGCAATATGATAGCAAATGAAATTCAAAATAAATACATTCACACTGGAAGGGAAAGTTAAAACTACTCTCGCACTTTTCAGGGTTTCTTATTTACTGTATCAACCCATATGGAATACTAGATGCAGTGCTGGTCACTCCATCTCAAAAATGGATGTTTTAGAAACAAAAGCATTTCACAAAAAGACAATAAGAATAATCAAGGTCATGAAAATACTCTTATATGAAGAGAGACTAAAAGGAATAAAATTGCTTACCCTAGGAAGGAAACAAAGAAAAGGAAACACAATCAAAGCATGAAAAATCATGAAGCTCTAGAGATGGTGGATCACAAACTTCTGTTCTCCTGCCTCAGTGTACAAGAAGCAGTGGGCATTTAATTAAATAAAAAGGTGTGAAATGTGAACTCTCTAAAAGGAAATATTTTTCACATGTTGTGTGACTGAACTGTGAAACACTGAAATCACTGAAGCCCAGAACATAATATTTAGGAAAGACATTATATCAGGGGCGGGCAATTATTTCAGGTGGAGAGCCACTTACCCAGTTTTGGCAGGCTGTAGAGAGCCGCATGTGTAGCGCTGCCCCTTGACAGGTGCTCACCCCCTGGTCACAATCTTGGGACCAATGTCCCAGGGCCACCACTGGTGGGGCCCATAGCAGGGTGCAGGCTGGCAGGGATCTGTGGAGTCGGCTGGGCTGCACCAGCAGGGAGAGGGGGCAGCTGGCCCGACTTCATAAAACCCCTGCTGGCTGGGACCCAGCGTTCCTGCCATCCTGCTCTGGGCCCTGCAGCAACAGTGTGGGCCCCATGGTCCTGCTAGCTCCCCACCCACTCAACCCCAGTGCCCCCCAGCCCTGCAGTACATACGGGGGGCAGCACACAGCCCCGACCCCCTGCTCGCCAGCAAGGAAGAAGCTGGTGCTGAGCACTGGGAAAAGCAGCCTCTCACCCGCCCCATAGCTGGCTTTCCCTGCTGCAGGCACTCGCAGCCCATGCAGGGCTGTTTGGAGCAAGCACAGGCAGCGCCACACAGGCTGCAAGCGGCTACAGCGCAGGGTGCCAGCCACAGGGCAAGCAAGGGGCCATTTTTCCCATGCTCAGCACCAGCTTGTAACCTGCCTCTGCTGCCAGCCTGGGCCCTGTGCCAGCTCTGGGCTTGCCCGTTGGCAGCAGCAGCTACAGCTCCCCCACTTGCCACTGCTGCTGCCTGCCTGGAGTTCGCGTGTTGGGCAGCCCAGAGGCAGCAATGGCAAACACTGCCTGGCACAGCAAGGTGGGGGGGAATCACAGCTGCGGTCACCACACACAGCCCCTATGGGCAAGTCCAGAGCTGGCTCAGGGCCCAGGCTGGCAATGGGGCTGGGTCACAAGGTAGTGCTGAATGCATGAAGGGAAAAGCAGCCCCTCCCCACCCCATGGCCGATGCCCCACGCTGCAGCCACTTGCAGTCTACCTGGGCCTGCCTGAGCCTGCTCTGGACAGCCCCACACGGGCTGTGAGCAGCTGCAGTGCAAGGTGCTGGCCATGCGGTGGGCGAGGGGCCACTCTCCACCCCCTCCATGCTCCTTACCTGCCCGGAGTCACCCCCTGCCCTTCTCCCCCACCTCGCCCCCTTACCTGCAGTTCTGGCATGGGGCAGCCATGTGCTCCCAAGCCAGAAGCCCCAGCTAGGGTTTTCAGCCAGGGGGCCCAGTGGGCCCTGCTTTGAAGGAGCCCATCAGGCTTCCCCTGGATCCTACTGCCCTTGGTTCCTGTCATTTTTGATAGGAACTAAGGGTAATAAATATTAACTTTCTACATTTTTTAGGGTCCCCACAGGCTGGAAAGAATGGCCTCATAGGCCAGATCCAAGCCATAGGCCATATTTTGCCCACCCCTGCATTATATATTTATATAGACATCAGAAGTATAATAGTTGACGGTGACAGCTTTGGGGAGGGGCATTAAATATTGCAGTCTCCAACTGTTGGAGACTGGGATGAGGCCTAACATGGGAGGCAGATTACCCACCCCATAGCCACCTACTGCAGGTTTCTTACAACATTCCCTAAAGCAGGGCTGGCCACTGGCAGAGGGAGTCCTGGACTAAAAGGACCTTGATTCTAACCTGATTTAGCAAATCCTATGTTGCTGTGGCAGTACAGACCTTTCCTAGTTCCTCAGAAATATGGGCATCTACTGACACCTGGTGGTTCTCATGAAAATGGAGACAAACTGAAGAATAGTGGATTAGCAATAATAGCCCTTCAGTAGCTGCTTGATTTTTCTTCAGTGAAGTCAGTACAGGAAGCCCTGACCTTAAATGTGTTCCAAGTCCCTGAAGACAGAAGCGTTAGTAGTATCGTGACACTGATGGCCCACCAATCTCCATTTTCAAAGCACTTTACAAACACTGCAATTATTATAGTTCTCCTGTGAGACATCACTTATAAGCTGGTGACAGGTTCTCCTATTACAATCATCATACTGTTTTAGCCCCAATTTTTAGATGAGGAGATAGGAGCAAAGAAACTTTGCACTCTGTGAAAGAAACACCCTAGATCTGGCTCTATGGACCTGGCCTCAAGAATGTGTGTCAAGTCCTGGACCAGAACGTAAGAATTCCCAGCTCTCCACTGTCAGTGTCAAACCCACCACCTTTTTCCTTTAATGCACATTTTGCAGGTGCCTGTTGGTGCTTGTGCATATTAAATCATCTTGCCACTTACAAGGTCAGTGTTAGAATTAATCAATCCTACGCTTGGGAGAAGTAAGGAAAGACATGCAAGGAATGGAACAAAGCAGAACCATGTATCCTAGATTAGGAGAATTGTAACTATTTATAATCACACCAAATAAAGAATGATTTGCTCTTCCTCCTATGAGTACTATCAGCTGCTTTTACAGCATTGATCTCCCACGCTAAATTCCTCTGCTCAGGGAGAGGAAGCATGAGGGCTGACAGAACCAGATGACATGTACCATTCTCCTTGCCACTTAGTTGTAAATCTAAGAGGAAGTAAGGCAATTTGAAACCTTCCTTGCTCTGAAAGGTTCCAAGGACAATTGCCAGCTAGGGAATTACAGATATATTTAGATTATATAAATACAATGAGGATGGGGAAAATAGGAACCACTATGAAGTTTTTTATTTTTTTAGAACTGGAGTCTGCATCAATTGATATTTGTATAAGGCTTAAATAGAATTAAATGGTGTGAAAGACACCTGGGCCATGTCCAGATAAGCATGGCCTTGCAGTATGTGGCTCTGCTGACATGTCTGCAGTGTCATACACCACACGTTCAGCTGTTCTCTGCACTGCAAAGTAGCAGCAGTGGCGGACGGACTCTGAGACATCCCAGGGTCAAAAAAATCCACGCAAAAAAAGGCAGAGCAGTGTGTGCCACCCAAAACTGGAGCCTGGCCAACCAGAGCCATGCTCCAGCTGCCAGCCTAGCTCTGAGTGGCAGGATGGTCGCTGATGCAGCCCCAGAGACCCCCAAATAATTCTGCTGGGGCTAGCACAGATGCCCACGCTCATGTGGATGTGGCCCTTGCATATTAGCTGGTGAGAAATTCTCTGGAAACTGTCAGAGAGACTTCATGGCCAGAGAAAGGACCATTCCAACATGCCTAGAGAGACCCCAACAGTTAGAAACTGCAAAAAAACTCACAATGAGGAAGGGAAAAGTCAACCCAATCTTTTTCTTCTAATAAGAAAACCTCCCAATTTTAAAGACAGCCTAAATAATAACTGAGGCTTATGTATGAATGGGGGATTGGTGGTGTCAGGGCTTACACACTGGTGTACATGTGTGCCAGCAGAAACTAAGGAGACTTTACCAACAGAAATTAAGGGATGCAACGCACCTACTGGGTTAACAAGTAGCTAAGCAAACGATCTGAGACACTCACAAGCTCCTAAATGATTGATGTAGGGACCTAAAATTGCCATTAGATACCTATATTAATTTGTGGATGCTGAATTCAAACCTCAGGAGATGTATATAATCTGATCATTTTACTTAACTGGTATCTTCCATACAGCTAAAGTGATCATATCTCCTGGTTTTACTTCAGACAGTGCTAATTTTTCCTGTGATACCTTGTCCAGTAACTTCTTTCAGATCAGCCAGGTTTTTAATGCAATTGATCAAGATGCTTTGGGTTTCTTTACAACTAAAAATGTTTGCTTATTGATCAAAGACTTCTTGATACCCAAGCTGAAGCTACTCTGTGTTTTTCAGGAACAAACACAGTGGACTTATCTCCAATATGTTAGCTCAAATTACCCACGTGCAAATTAACTTTTCTGTTAACTCAAGAGGGGTTACACTGCAAGAAAACACTGGAATTGCACAGAGCAGCAGCTCACAGCACCTAAGGCCTAATCAGCATATAATACTTTGCAAGCAACATTCTCAAATATGTCCACACCCAAAGCCCCCCCTACAGTGGCATGACCCTTCTTTTTTGCCAGCAGACTTATTCTATCTCTGCTGAATGAAGGGAGGTTTCTGTCACCATGCTGCAGAAGGCATGTGTAGGTATTCCCACACCTGCCAACTGGCAGTCACTTCAGCAGCTAGCACCAACTCAGGGTGCACTTTGTACTCTGGTGGCATAGCTGTTGAACAGAACTGCCCAGAACCACCAAGTGTGCCTGGGCAGCTTGGCAGAAGAAGGTACTGTCTGTTACCACAAACTCTGTCACAAGGGAGTAGGTATAGACAAAAGTAATCAGAACTCTTGGGGAAGTGATATCTTTTATTAGACTAACTAGATAGTTGCAAAAAAAATTCTTCACTTGCAAGCTTTCAGGCACATGTGCTCTTCTTCAGGCACTGGGGAGTGCAAAGATTGAAAAAATTCTCCCAAATATTTCACAAGAGAGCTGAAAGGTAGTACAAGATCTCCTGGTTGGAAAAGTTCTTTTATGCAAAATAGGCTCAGGTAAAAGTTGGAGCAGTCTATAGTCTATTTAGGTAAAGATAAGGCTCTAGTTTAGCAACCCATAAGTTTCAAACTCCATCCCTTGAAGGGCCAGGCACTTTGGGTGCCTGTACACATGCAGGGAAGCTGCTCTGATGCACTGTAATTACAGTAATGTAGTTACTGTACTGTAATTACAGTGCATCAGAGCAGACTTGATTAATCAAATCTGCTGGAGTGTGCTAATTAGCACAATCCAACCAGCCTCCGCATCTTGTGTGTCAGTGTCCTGCCTTTCAAAATGGCAGTGGGGGTGCTTTAACTAAAGTTCATTGAATAAGCTTGTACTTCATTTCATTCGACTCATTCCAGATCATTTCTCCAGCTTGTGTTCATATGCCAATTTCTGCACACAAATCATTGCACATGTTTGCAAAGCAGCTCATTCACTCATTTGCAGTAAATACCATAGAAGGAGAGAAACAAAACCAGCTATGGAAAAGATCTCCATGGCACTAAAAAAATGTTACCATAAAGGCTCCCCATTTTCTTTTTTTATTTTGCACAAATAAACCATAGGTGAAGAGGGGGTATCTCCAGTATCGGAGAATGACTCAGAGTTGTTCAGAGAGGAGAGGATGCCTGCCTCTTGACTCCTAAAACAAATGTTCTACTCCCAGCTTAGTAACAGCCTCAGATAACGTGATAGCCCAAGGAAACGCTACAAGAGCACACTGAAGGCAGACCTTAAGAAAATGGATGCCGACATCAAGAGCTGGGAGTTGGCTGCTGAGTGACTCCAATGGCACTGCAACCTCAACCAAGCAGCAGCCTGTTTCAAGGTCAATTGTCCCACCCTTGAAGCAGAGAAGAGAGAATGGAAGAAGGAAAAGGAGAAAAATGCTAGCCCGCAGCCTTTCCCCTACAGAAAGATGGGTCTGTGGCTCAAGGATTGGACTTCATCTAAGGGGTCCCTTCCAGCCTTACTTCTCTTTGAAACTTCTAGAGTCACCTTGAGACGCAACAATGAGCCATGGGAGAGACTGTCCTTCAAGTGAGGGATTGTGGCCACTGTCCATTTGTGATGCTCTACAGACTTGAGAACTTAACAAGATAGGACTTGCAATCTGAGATTGATGAGCTGCCCCAGAGCACCTCCCTGACATTTGTAAAATAGTGCCTTCTTGGTACCAGTCTCTTAGTCTCCTTGGCACCAACAAGATGATATCCCCCTAACACCTGCAAGATAACGAGAAACCTAAGAGGAGGTCTCCAAGAAGCTTGTAAAAAGGTCTCATTATAATGCTAAAAAACACACCCCTAGGTGGAGAGTTAAGATGCTAATGAAACACGCATGTATAGAAATGAAGTACATGGTTAGTATATTGGCTCACGCATACCGGGCAACGAATTCAGACTTGGGCTAAAGCATAACACATTCAGGAGGGGTCTGAGTGCTGGCTGCTGATGGGGGAGACGGGGCAGGTGGCCCCTAGCAGAGAGGGATGGGAAGCATGAAGTCTTTGGTGGGCGAGAGGCTCCACGCTACGTTGGATAGCACTGCCTTGCGGCTGGCACCCAGGTCCTGTGATGGCACCAGGTAGGCACAGCACGGGCTGGCACAGGGTGTGCAAGTGCCCCATGGGAACATGGCCCCTGGTAACAGCCTGCGCTACCCCTGGGGCAGCCAGTGCCAAGCAGCTGGTGCATGCCACAAACAGGCCTCAGCCCAGCACAAAGCTGGGGGATGCTGGGGCCTGGGCCTGCCTGGCTGGTCCCCCACCAAGCACCTGCTTTTGCTGGGCACAAGTGCAGGGACTAACCTGGTGGCTCGAGATGGGCCAGGGAGCACTGCCCCGCTCAACCACTAGCCTGTTGCCCTCCCCTCCTGGAACCGGCTTCTTTCCCACAACCCTGCGTAGTAGGAGGACTTAGTACATTCCACCCCCCAAATCCTACTTCTCACGTCTGTCCGTGCGAGGAGTTGGTACAGTCCACTTCCCCCCCCGCTACCGTGAGGCATTGGTACAATCTCCGCCCAGCCTCCTACCTCTCCGCCTCTTGCGCGTGCGAGGGGTTGATATAGTCCACCCCCCCAGCTGGCGTGAGGCATTGGTACACGTCTCCTCGACCCCATCTCTCCGCCTTTGGCGCGTGCGAGCGAATTGGTGCAGTCCACCCCCCTCCTACATAGGGCCGGAGTGGTTTGTCCCACCTACAGCATGTTGGGAGCGGAGGGCGGGGCTTTCGTCTCCCTTTTTCTCTCTCGCACTAGGTCGGTGGTGGATGCTGATGCGCGGGCTCTGGGTCTCCTTCCCCCCCCCCCCCACGTGCTCCGGTCTAATCTCCGGGGGTCTGTGTTGTCAGCTGCCCGTGCTTCTCCCCGCCTACCGGGGGCGGGCGGGGCCCTTGGCGCTACGGTAAGAGGGGTGGGGGGAAGGCGGGGAGCGGCCGCGTCAGTTAAGCGGTCTCGGGCGTGGTACCAAGGCCTGGGCACAAGTCCCGCGAGAACTGGCTTCTCCGGCCTCCACAGGCGGCTGCCGCCGGGCTCGGCTCGCGGGAGACCGGAGCCACGGCCTGGCTAGGTGCCTTAGGGGCGACCTGCTCTCCGTGGGCAGCTGGGCACGGCAAGCTCTCGTCCCGGTTCGGTGCCTAACGCCGCGGGGAAAACGCCTGAGCGCAAAGTGCGGTGGAGCCGGGGCGCTCGTGGGTCTTGTTCTTGCCTTTTGTGTTGCCCATTCATTTTTGTTACTAATGACTGCGGTGTCAAAAAAGGCGTAAAGAAACCCCCTCCACAGTATCCCTCGGCATTGGGGTCGAGTCTCCTCTGCCATTAGGCTGCGGAAGGAACAGTTTTATCTTGTGAAGGCGTTTGAGGATCACATTGTAGGCCAGTCTGATCTGAGGCCCTGTTTAGCTCAGTAAACAACCTCCTTTGGTAATCGCTGCATTTACTCTATTGCAAGACAAGGTGTTTACTTCCCTGCCCCCCTGATTCCCTTGAGCTGGGGACAGAAATTACACCTAACCAGTATAAGTGACTGAGAACAGGTTCACATCTCTATTGCAAAACATGTTCAGTGTATGTAAACCAAAACTAATTTAAAATGAACCTGGATGGATGTAGTATGAGGCTTAACTGATTTAGGTTAAATTCAGTGGGCAGACTAGCCTTAACCCAAGCTGTCTGCTCCAGTGGAGCGGGAAGCTGTGCTGTACCCCACACCTCCTTTCAGTTTTGGCCACTGCAGGCAGGTGGCTGCATTTCCAGAATCAAAAGTAAATGTCTCTTCACTTGCTTATCTGTTCAGTCTATACAGTGTAGAGTAACCTGCAAAGATTAAATCAATTCAACCTCAGGTTTTTTGACTGTTCATATTTAGCCTTGGTGCTCTGGTTCCCTACTGAGCTAGGGAGGCAGAGAAATCAGTGAGGAGCAAGAGAACAATTAGCTACTTGGTGCACAGCTGGAAAGCTACAAGGGGAATTGGTGCTGGGTCTCTACTCTGGTTCTGGGCTGATTCCCCTCCCATTCCATAGTTCACTGCTTGATCTTATACTGCTCTTCAATTCCTTATTGAGCTAGGGAGAGATGAAGGACCCAGTGCGAAGCCACCCAGGAGCACAGCAATTGGCAGGGGGCAGAGACAAACTGGGTAGGCTGCCTCCCCGCTGCTTGCCCCCTTGCTGCTGCTTTCCCTGCCACAACAGTGTGGATGAATTTAAGTTGACTCCAATAACTCTTATTTACATGGAAAATTATAAGAAACTTAGTCTTCCCTGAATGGGGGGGTAGTTTTAATTTAGAAGTCATCTTGGATTCAGGTTAATATGGTAGGCCCTGTTGTGTGTAGATAAATTTACATTTGCAGATTTTAATCTATTTCACACAGAACAAAACCTGAAGCTCTTTTCTGTTAGCTTTAAGGATAATAGATTACATAATCCTGTGGATGCAGATGATGTATACTACCTGGTACACAACTTGGATCTAATCTAAAATGCTTGCTTTCTTTTCAGATTGCTAACTCAAGTGCAGAAGCAATCCCTTTAAGAAAAGAACACTTCATAAGACATAAACAGGTATAAGTATTTAAAAAAAAAAAAAAAATCCAATAATTAAATAAAATCATGGTGGTAACCTGAGTGTGTTGAGAAGATTGTTATACAAAGAAATAAAGATTATATAATAATATACATTGTTGTATGCGAAGTTTTCTAAGTAACTGCATTTCATATAACAAAAAGAGTTGCTGTAGTTCACTTGGTTCATTAGTGCAACCTAACAGTTTCACATCAAAATATTTAAACTGGTGGTGAGGTGTCTAGCTCTGCAAGTGACATGAAAATTTGTATAGCAGTGAGAGGATATGCAAACCCTTCTTCAACCTTGTTTTGAAAATCTTTAATACACTGTCAAAGCTGCATGGCTTAATTCCACTTGGAAAAACTGCATTGAATCACTGCTGTGCAGGAGACCAAATATTTCTTGTTCCATTAATCATAGGCTGCAAATTCAAACTATAAAAATCCAACTATTAAAAAATATACAAAGTACACAAGGCAGGGGTAACGGTTAGAATCTTTACCCAGCTTCAGGGTGGAGACTCTACTTGCGTTGCTTTCTTTACACCATCAAAGTAATTGCTATAAACTTCAAGTATGATGAAGTCAAAATTGAGCTATGAAGTCACCACTGAATACAGGCAAGGGAGTAATGCTTTGACCATAAATTGGACTGTTTCTGATTGCCTCAAGGGTAGAGCCTAGATAGGAGGAATTAATTTCGGTGAACCACTGTGTAATCAATGTGATGGAAAGCTTGGGTTCTATTTAAGATTAAATTCTTGAAACATCCTCTGTGCATGATTCTTAGATCTTTGCACCTTAACTCAAGATTAGCAGACCTAGGAGTTAAAAGTGTTCTAGCCTTGAAATGTCTAGCTTTGTATTATTTACTTGCTGCCCTTTAGTGCTGTTGAGTCGAAACACCTCCCTCTTCATATTTTCTTCATTTATTTGGGAAGGAATTAGCTGATACAAACCTTGTTCTTTTTCAAAATGCAAGTTGTTTCTGGGTCAGGAATTGTGGATAATCTCTCTAGTGGAGACTTCAACAATGGGATGGATCTCTCCCACCTAGCCTCATGAAGCTATCATTCTGGTTTGTTTGGGAAGGGAGGGAACTGCATTAGCAAAAAATACCTGTCTGCAGGAGATGCAGATTATTGAATGCCTTTGCATCTGGTCCTCCTGATAACCAAGTTCCATAAAGCACAGAAAATAAAGGTGCAATCCTAATAACCACATACTGCTTCCAACTCCTGCAGGTTGTCAAAGCTAATCCTGTTAATATTAAAAGGTAGTTCCTGGGGTGTTTGTCTGCCTTTGTGCCTGATAAACTATAGTAAGCCTGGTTGTTGCTGCCTACCAGAATATTCAACATGCACTGTGTTTGTAGCATGTTGCACTTGGCTTAAATGGAGTTCCTTCATTCATCATAAACAGACTGAGCACCTGAGAGAAGAGCTAGGGACAGAAATTACACTCAAAATAGTATAAGTGATTGGAAACCGAATCAAACCTATAATACAATGCAAGTTCAGGGCACATAAACTGCTTTTAAAATGGCCAAAACTGGTTTAGGATAAACATGGCTGGATGTAGTATCAGATTTAATTGATTTAGGTTAAATTGGTTTATTGAACTTCTGTCCCAGATCCCCTCTAGTTTCAAGTTAACTCACAGTCCTCTGGCATGCTTTCCACCTTGCCCACAAGCCCCTCGTGCAGGGTGTGCAGATTAGCCTTGGTACAAGCTGTTGGCTCCAGGAGAGCAGGGAAGTGTGCTCTAGCACCCCTGAGCAAGCATGTGGCTGCATTTTCAGAATCAAAAGTGAGTGTCTGTTCTTCTGCTGGTTCAGTCTATACCGTTTAGACTAGCCTGTGAAGATTGAATCAACTCAGCCTTGGGTTTTATGACTGTACATAGCCAGTGTGCAGTAACTTGGGTCTATTGGAAACAAATTAGACCCATGTTTATGCTGCCCCTTGCAGGGTTTATATCTTTGAAAATGGGTGGAGGAAACCCCATGAGATTTTAGGATATTTTATGTAGTACTGACAAAATTGGCAGCTGCTTTTGAACCTGTATTCCAGTGACCTTGAGCTCCTCACACACAGTGCTCCTTATATGTAGTGTCTTCCCTGGTGGTTATTTCAACTGCTAATATCATGCCCTGGCTGATTTGACCTCAGCAACTGGTCTGTAGAATCTTTTAAGATGATTCTTCCAGGTGCTACTGGCATAGTAACCCATCTTAAGTTGGATTTGCCAAAAATGTATCTGTATATATATCTGTCCTTGCATTTTTATCCTCT
This sequence comes from Caiman crocodilus, assembly GCA_030014935.1. Lineage (NCBI taxonomy): Eukaryota > Metazoa > Chordata > Crocodylia > Alligatoridae > Caiman > Caiman crocodilus. Next base: position 1,406,619 of record JAGPOW010002514.1, on the reverse strand, counting down.
CTCACAGTAGGCTAAAATCAATAATGTTCACTCTTTCTCTTGCTACTGGCTTCCTTGACAATGCTATTAGTAGGAACTCTATACTAATCAGCAAGGATCGGGGTTTTCAGTTTCCTGCAAAAAACATGGGATTTTCCCCTTACGCAAACAGCTCTCCACATGGTTGGGAGAGTTCCAGCGTACAAGGAGCTGCTTGTAAAAAGGGCACAAAACCCTAAGCTCCATCTGTTGGGGGTGGAGCCTGAGAATCTCAGACTAGCCAGCACTGGCTCAGACTCACTTTGCCTCCTCCAGCCTTTGGGGTAAGCAGGGTCTTGGGGCAGGCATCAGCTGGGGGTCCCCCCACTCCAGCATGGAACCGTGGAGCGGGAATAAGGAATGCCAGTAGAGCTGGGGAGAAGAGGGGAGGCCCTGCAGGAAGAGCTGGGACAGAGCAGGGGTGTGTGGGGAGGCAGGGGGATCTCTGCCACCTCCCTGCTCCAGTGGGAGGTAGCAACAGCCCCCTGCCCCATCCCCATATCAAGAGATGTTTGGGGGATGGAGTGGTCCTAGCTGTGCTCTTCCCCCCCCCCCCCCACCCTGATGGATTGCCTAGGGACTTCACAACCCTTCCTCTCCCAGCCAGGGAGCCTGCCCCAAGCCTTCTTTCCCTTCACAGTCCCTGCAGATGTGTTCTCAGCCTCCCATTGCTCCACAGACCCTAGAAGCTTGCTTGCCCTCCTTCCTCTTCATATTCTACATGCTAAAACTGCATCAAGTGTTAAGCAAGCTTTGGAAATGGGCATTTGGAACTAGCTGATATGAAACAAGTGGCTGTAAGAATAAGAGTGCACTAACTAAGAATGCAGTAGTATTTATTTACAGCTGTTTACCTACATTTAACTCTATTCTCTGTTAATCAATAATATAGACTAAAGAAGCCAAAGAGGGGGGAAAAAAGCGCAATAGAGATTGCAAGTTCAGAGACAATCCTGAGGATTCGGATTCGTGATAGAGCAGTGAGGCGTGTCTTTGTGGTAGCAGTGAGTATGTCATTTTATCTTTGTGTGTCTTCATGTGAGCCAGTAGTTTTTACAGTTTAAAAAATTGTTAGAGACAGTTTAAATGAAGACTGAACCAGTCACCTCAGTCTGCCTAGTGGGGTAACTGATGATCTCCATTTAACCAGGAACCCTGGCCTAACCAGTGACACATCTAACTGGTGGCCCCAGCGATTTTTTTTTTTTTCCCTTTTTGCAGCTTGTGATTCAGTAGAGAAGCTTGTGAACTCTCCAGCACTAAAAGTGTTCAAAAAGAGGATGTTCAGCCACTGGTTGGAGATGTGTCAGTGCTGCTGAGACTTAAGTCACAGAGGGTCCTGGCTACAGGGTCTTGCCCCTCTGACTTAGGGTCAGACTGATGCTGCACTGGGGTCAGGAATGAATTTTCCCCTGGTACAGACTGGGCGGGGTTTAGTATTCCTTTGCAGCAGCAGCATTGCCTTTGCCTGGGATCTTGCTGCAGCTGCTGAGGGGCTGCACCACAGGTTGTGCCAGCTAGCACCCAGCAGCCTGGCAGTCCTGTGTTGTCCCAGGCTCCTGCCCTTGTGTTTCAGGGTTTTCACAGCTTGTTCTAGGGTGGGAAGGTTTCCCACCTTTTCTGCTTGGAACTAAGTAGTCCTTTTTTTCCCCTATCTCCAACAAAATGGTAGGGCTTGCTTGCTTTTTTCCACACTTTCCATGAAAAAAAAACGCAGTCGCGAATTGAGTCGGTCCCTGTGTTTTGATGCATCTCACATTTTACTTCAGCCTCCGGACATCGCATTCAAGTTTAGAAAAGATGCCAAAGACTGCAAAAGTCACCCCTAAAGACCGGGTCGCTCAGTTTGGCAAGGATAAATTTCACACTGATGGTACTGTCCTGTTCTGCACTGCATGCAACAAAGCTGTAGATCATGTTCGAAAGCAGACAATTGTAGAACACATGGAAAGCGCTAAGCATAAACATAATGAAAAGAGACGAAGAGAAGATGCTGAAACAGCAGGGCCATCAACAGTAAAGAAACAATGTACCGACACTGCAGCATTACAGCATTCCTCAGTTGCCAAAGACCACCGTGACACTGTCACTTTGGATTTTGTTCGAATGTGTTTACAAGCAGACCTTCCTCTGCAAAAAATGGATTTACCTGTTGTCAGGGATTTTTTGAACAAACACGTCGAGGGAGGCAGTGCCATTCCCAAGTTAGATCAGTTGTATTCCCACCTACCACCTCTTTTTGAAGAGGAAAAACAGCGTCTTATTAACGACTTTGAGGGAAATTTCATTGCTGTAGTCACCAATGAAACAATCGACTTTGAAAATAAACCAGTTTTCAACATTTTATTTCAGGTGCTCAGGGTATGCCCTCCTAGGCATGTGGACATTCCTGCACCGCAGCTGGTAAAGACCGTGTACCTGGGGAATGTTGATCATGCCACCATTTCACAAGCCTTGATTTCTTGTATGGTGGAGTTCAGCATCCCACTTGAGCAAATACTAGCATTTGTTACAGACGGTGCAAGCTACATGGCAAATGCTTGGAATGCTGTGCTTTGCAATCTGTGGTCAAACTGTGTACATATTCATTGCTATGCACATGTAGTTGCTCTAGCAGGAAATACTTGGCGAGATACCTTCAAGCAAGTGGATCGCTTTGTTGCTTTGATGAAGACACTTTTAGTGAAAGCTCCAGCTCGTCGTGCACGGTTCTTGAGATACCTGAAGGAACAGAGTGTCGATTCACCAACACTTCCACCTGAACCAGTTGTGACCAGGTGGAATACATGGTTCAATTGTGTAAAGTACCATGCACAGCACTATCAGCTCTACCATGGGTTTGTAGAGCATGAAAGAACAGAACAAGGGGATACATCTGTTCTGCGAGAACTAGCTAGCCTGTTAGTGGTAGAAGACCTACACACTGACCTTAAGTACATTGCAGAGAACTGTGGACCCCTGGTTACAGCACTGGACATTTTACAGTCTCAAAAACGCCAAATACACAAAGTGTACAACACTGTCCTGGATTTAATTTCATGGCTGGAGCATCTTGCATCATCAACTGATAATGTGAAAGGGTCCACATCTGCTCAAAGTGCTGCTGATAAACTGAGACAATACAATGTAAAAAATAAACAGCCAGCAATTGATTTTCTCCGCGCTGTTCGTGCACTGGATCCTAAACAAATTGGTGCTGTTTATACAGATTATGAAACTGTGAAACAGGCATTAAAGCTGCCCAACGAATGCAACATGGAATGGCCAGTGTATTTAGGGATTGTCAAAGACGGGTTTGCAGACGTTGAGGATCCCATTCAGTTCTGGATGGCTGTTGAAGATCGCATTCCCAACCTGGCAAAATATGCAATGGTTCTTCTCCAACTGACTGTAAATTCATCTGATGTGGAAGGAAGTTTCAGCAAATTTGGGGTTCTTTTCAGTGCTCAGCACCAATACCTGAAAGATGAAAATGTGGCTGGAATGCTGCAACTCACTGAGGACCCCACAAGAGCAGCTGACATCGCAGCAAGGTCCGACACACTCCAGCAACTCACCAAGGATCCCCCAGGAGCAGCTGACATCGTAGCAAAGACTGATGCACTCCCTCAGCATACTGAGGACCCCCCCGGAGCAGCTTATGTTGCAGAAAAGACTGGTACACCCCAGCAGCTCACTGAGGACCTCCTAGAAGCAGCTTTCATCGCAGCAAGGACCAGCACACTCCAGGAGCTCACCGAGGAGCACAGGAGCAGCTTACATTGCAGCAAAGACCAATGCATCCCAGCTGCACGCTTCAGCAGCTCACCGAGGAACCGACCCATGGAGCAGCTTACAGGGTTCCCCGGTGCAGCCCCCTTATCCAGCCAATTAGGGTGAGGTAGATATAGATTGGCAGGCTCTGAGGCTTCCTGTTTTGGGTGGACCTCCCAAGTCCAGACTGCCTGGGCTTCATAGAAGCTCCCCAATGGGTGGGGTGTGACAAGGCACTCTGGGCACACCTGCTACTTTAGAAGTGAGTCAGGCTGCAGGAGCCAGGATAGGAGGGAAGAGATGGCAATCAAGCCAGTCACATGACCCTCTAGGGGTAGGGCAAGCCAGAGCAGGCAATCTGCTGCTGACCACGTAATGTCTGGTGGAATGTGGATGAGACTGTAGGGGAGGGGGAGGTCCCAGTAGGGGCAGGGACCCATGGAATGAGTGCATGACCCCAGGAGGGCTGAGAAGAACAGAGCACCCAGGTGGGGCTGGACTACAGAATTTAAGGCTTAAAGTTTAAAAAAGCTTTGAGCTGTATTTTATGTTCCTTTTCCCTTTGTCCTATAATAAATATGTCTCTTGTTGGGGCACTGCTTACAAGGGGGAAGTTTGTTCATTCAGGACACCCCAGTTTAAATCTGATTGTCCCAGGTTTCTGCATGGGGACTTGAGCAGAAGCTAAATTTAAACCTGGCCCTTATGGCTGCCAACAGATGCAGGGAGCAGAACAGCAGGGGCTGGCACTACTTGGAGCTACAAAGCAGTAGGGGACAGCTGCAGCTGGACCTGTGGGCTGGTACAGTGTGGGGGAAGCTGCTGTTGGGAGGGAATGGGCAGGGACTGTGGGCGCTAGGAGGACTGTGGCTTGGAAGTAAGGGGCAGGGCAGGGCATCAGCATGTCAGTGCTGTTCAGTCCACAAAGCTGAGGGGGGTATGACAGCTGCAACTGGACCCATGTTCTGGTGAGTGAAAGAGGCAGGAGGAGCTCTGATTTTTTTTCATGATAAAAAATGCCAAAATATATAGGTATTATTTATTTTATTATAATAATTGAGGCACTGTCAGGCTTCCAAATTGCTATAAAAGTGTACATATATCAGTAAAACATTGTGTTCAACTGATACCTCTATATATATAGTGGTGGTCCATTTTAATTAGAAAAATGTAGATACGGGAGAGCGTTCTTCAGAGAATTTTGGATTTTCTTAACAGAGGAAACCAAGATCCCTGGTTATCAGTGCCTGATTGTCTCTGTTGATATGGTAGCTTGGGACTGGCCATAATGTAGTCATATGCCTTTTATGGGATTGAGCTTTTAATTGTTTGTTTTTTAGTGTTATTTTAATGACTGATTCCATTAGTTTTGGAAACTTTAGTCCCTAAAAAATAGTCATGGGATGTACATCACTTCCTCCTCAGCTGCCAAAAGAAAACTTTACAAGGCAAGAAAGGACTTAGAATCAGAGTCTGGAGTTTTTCCTGTCTTTTGCTGACAATGTAGGTGGTGAAGGATCAAAATAGAGGGAGGAAAAGATTTCAACAATTATTTAAAAACATCACAAACTACATGGATAAAGAAAAACTTGTTTTGAGGAGGTAAGTGTCCTTGGGTAGCTTGATTTAAGAAAAGCTTAGGGAGGGTGACTTTATTTAAGGAATAGATCAGTAACAAAGGAAAATATATTGATAAAAAGACTATGTATCTAAGAACAAACCAAGGCAGTCACAGCCACCCTGCGCTCCTTGTCCCTAGAACTTGCTCCACAGAAGGAGGGTTTCCTGGTGTCTTTAAAATAGGCCATGAATCCCAACTTGAGAGGAGATTTTCAGTTTTTCAGCTGAAGATAGATGGATTTTCACCTTTAAAAAGTAGCTAAATCAGAGATGTATAGCATACGTTTTCATAAGCAAAAGGCCATGAATTGTATTCATAGTTATTAATACCAGCAAGCCACAGTGACGACTTTAATCCAGGTACACTTGATGGAGGCTACATATAATAAATGAAAGCAAACCATGTTGATTAGTGGATGAACAATGACATTTTCTTCCGGAGAACAAAATGTTTTTAAGAATGATTGGGTGCATCTATATGTGCATTAACATGCTGTAGTTACTGCACAGTAAATCTAGTACCTCCATTGTAAAGTACTAAGAAAATGTGCATTAGCCTATCTTAATGCACATTGACTAAGAAATGAGGCATTTGTACATGTTTGTGCCATGGTGCTGGGCACTTCTAAAAATGCTCAGTGCTGTGGCACATACAATTGCATAAGCAACGAAATGTGTGTCAGTGATAAGAAAAGTGGCATGCTTTTGAACTAAAACATAGGTTTTAGTTCAAACAGTGCACAAAAACACACCGTTGCCATTTTCTGCATGCTGATGCGCATTTTGCTGCTTATACAACTATCTGCATGCAAAGCAGCATAGTTCACGTCGGCTCACATGCAGAGCAGACTCAATTAATCAAGTCTGCTCTGACTCATGAGAACTCCAGCACATCATGAGATGAAAAGGTATGTGTATAAATGACCATGGTTTTTAAGTGGCGCTTAATGTACATTAGTTTTTTAATATGCATTAAAGTGTCACTAAAAAAAAATTGTATTTAGTTAATGCATATTAAAATAAGTTAATGTGCATTAAAGCGCATGTGTATATGTGCCCACCATTGACTGGCCAGAGAACTTAATGATCTCTGTAGGTAAAGAAGTATGTATGCTACCTGTTAATTGTGTTCTGGCTTCCCCTACCCCTGGCCTTTGATCAATAGGAGTATGTAAGGTCTCATAACTAAAGACTTCACAGTTGGTGGATTTTTTTTTTAACAGACTACTTTGGCATTTTTTTATTGATAATTTATCAAAATGTCTTGTAAAAATATATCAGTTTAAACTATTGTTAGGAAAGATATATTACATCAAGGCAGGAGCTCTGGCCAATACCAGGGAGGCATCCATCCCAAAATAGGTACGTGACAAAAAGTCACTTCAGGTGTTCTGTGATACTTAATGTGTTCAGTTTATCAGGATCAAACCCACTCAATAAAAATCAGTAATTGCTTGTGATAGTTATTCATCATTGTCCTTTACATTGTGGAAAATCTTTTTAATTTTCCAACTGCAGGGGGTAGCATTTTTTAACTGGGAAACAGTTACTCCCATCACAGTAGTGTGCAAGGTCAGATGCAAGTTTTTGTAGAACCATATTCCATGCCCAAAATTAAAGTAGGAAGGCCTGGGCTTTTTCTTCCAAAGTGAGGTTAAGCATACAGTTTACAAACAAGTAATGTAAACAAGACTTGAGAGTTAAATAGTAATTTAAAAAACGATCAGTCTTGAGTCAGCCCTACCTCCTCAGTCTGACTTAGAGTTGTTGTACAGGTTGCATTGCAGCTCTTATCAACATATGAATATTTGTCTTGAAAAGAGGAAGTTTCATTCCACAGAGTGAGTCAGGTAGGAAGGAAGGAATAGGTGAGGTAAGCTATGTTTTAGGGAGCTTACATGTCCTTGGGCAGCTTGTTTATGAAAAGTTATGTTGTAGGTGGCGGTGGTGCTTTTTCAGTTCGTTTTAAATAAGTAAAGGAAATTCTATAATAAATATACATAACGGTTCTAAAAGCACTCAGATGCTACTTTCAGTTTCTGCACTGTACTCTGAAACTATATTACCAAGATGATTTCAACTAGTCTCACAAAAGTGTTGTTACTAGATGTTATCTTCAGATTAGTCCAGTGAATTTATAAATTCTCATATGCACTACAAATAAAACACACAATATGCAACCATGAAGTGCCCTAATATTCAACAGTTTTACTTGATTTTAAATAACTTGGACAAAAGTACTGACACTGACAACTATTAGTCAAACTCAAAGCACAGTGGTTTCCTAGATCATAATTAACCTAATTTACATAAAGTATATGCTTTACTCTCTGAGTTTATGCATATGTTTTAAAATAACCATCTTTATAACTAACTGTAAAATAAACAAGGTTTCTGAAATAATGAGGGAGCTTAAAATTCACTCCATCTTAAACAGCTTTGGACAATAACTGTACAAAGATACCTGGATTATTTGGAGGGCGAACAGAAAAAAAGTTAAGATTTTTGGGGCCAGCAGGTAAAATGAGGTTAGCCTAAGAAAGAGTTAAAGAATGGGGACTCTGAACAAGAGCTGTATGGATATGAAAGAGACATAAGGTTAGTTCACAGAGAGGAGACCAGCCACTGAGTTTGAACGTGGCTGGAATCAGGGACAGGCAGCAGGAGTTGATTTAAGGTAGACAACTTTTTATTGGGTATTACCTACAACTTGGCATATTTGTACTCGCAAGCAGCAAGGGCAGGGGTATTAAACTGATGGGTGAGCAAAAGTGGGCTATAAAGAAAAATTTTAAAAAACTTAGTTTCTTATCTCAAAATGCTTTATAAAAGAGGTCAGTATTATCCCTGTCTGCAAGATAGGGAAAATTGAGGGACAGCAAAGTGAAAATACTTGCCCAAGGCCAGCCAGTAGGCGAGTGCCAGGAACAGAACCAAGGTCTCAGTTTTAGTCCTGTACTATACTCTTTATCTACCAGCCTAGTCTGAAGCAACAATACTATCAGTGTTTTTGGCAAGTCTTGTAGCACCTCTGAATAAAGATCCTTTGAACTCTTAGGTGAGTTGAAGGAAATGCCCATGTTAATAACTAACTGAGGTAAAACAGCTTAAATATTAATGACTGGAGGAATTCTTACTGTATGTTAAGATGCTCCTGTGGTTTTACAAAAACTTGCTCACTGTTGGCACTCAGAACAAACTTAATTTTTTTCAGTACATGTATTTGAATATGTGGATTATTCTCAGTTTAACTGTGGTACACAAGTATTAAGGTTTTGTTTTAAATAATGATTTGTACATCTAATTATACTATGTCTAGAAAAATGGGTTGTTTACAAACCTTATTGTCCCACTGGAAATAAGACCAGGAGTTTTAAATATAGGGCCTCACTATTAACTTTCTCTAAAATGCTTCTAGCTACATTAACAAAGTTGGTGAGATGTGGAATTTGTGTTTTAATATGTGAATGAAAGAAGATGGTTGAGAATTGGAGGCTTAGTGAATTGGTCATGGACAAATAGACAAGATTTCCCTCTTAAAGGAAAAGATGACCAGCATTGAAAGTAAACTTGGGTATTAAAGGATTATTTAAAAATAGGAGCTAGGACTAAGATAGCAACTGCTGAGCAATAGCCATGCTACACAGTAAGACTGTTAGATTCATTAGAAGTGTGAGTGAATCTACTTCCAGATAGATAAAAGGTACACAAAATAATGCAAATGAGAACTGAACCCTCTGACTGAAGAATCATAAATGGAAAAGTCAGGGGATTCAGGAAACCAATTTCAGAGACACTGGAAATAAGCAAAAATGCCACAATTTCTGGCTCTAATTCCTGTACAAAACTTGTAGACAGGCTACAGAATACAAGAAAAGCATCAGGTCAGTTGTATAGGAATAGCTTTATCCATTGCATTTCCTGCTACTCTCCAGAAAATGTTGATGCAAAGTTCAGATCATGAGAACGTATACTGTATAGCAGGGATGGGCCAGCCTGAGGGGTGGATGCCACTAGTAGCATGCAGCACATCAAGGAAGGGACAGGCAGCAGATAGGGCAAGAAGCAAAGCAGCAAAACTGGACAGCGACCACAGGGAAGGAAGCAGAAGGCAGATTAGGCAAAGGAAGGGGCTCAAAATAGCACTTGGGGAAGGTCTGGGGCTAACTTGCAGCACACCTGCCAAAATTACTGGCCACTGCTCTACAAGAAAAGGTGCTTTCTACAAGGGCATCTCTGGCAAAAAAACCAGAAAGTTAAGAAAGATCATGAAAGCAACAAAACAGGCAAATGCAACATCAAGAGGCAGCTTGAAACAGCTTACTATGAAAAGAAATTTTGATTTAAGGTGCCTTCCCCTTCTGTTGCTCAGAATTAAGTGGGTAGTCTTGATTTTTGATATCCTTGATCTTCTAGGGGTGACACTACAAAACACTGTTTCAGTAGGAAAGGTTGGGGTTTTTTTAAAGTTTACCCTGTAGATAAGGCCTTTGCAGTATAACAAGGAGCAATGATTGATTTCATGTGTCACATGGAATCAGTGGCATGGAAATACTGCTTAAAATTAGCAGTTAAACTAAAATTAGCAGTCTTTAATTCTTTTTGAATACCAATCTGAATGCTGTTATTACAGCATAAAGAAATTGCAGGGAAACTAATGGATTTTCTAACACTAATCTTTGTTGCTTACTGGTTGTGAAGGAGTAGAGCTGTCAAAAGTATGAGAAAAACCAGTAACAGATTAGACTAAATCCTTTGGAGTGGGAACTGTGCCTTTGTGTCTGTTGGAACAGCTCTGGCAAATTAACCCAATCCTAAATGCTCCACTGGAGTGCAGCAGAATGCAAATATGTTCAGGACTGAATGGCATTCATCCAAGCACTGTAAAAGATATAAAGAGAATGTAAAACCTAAAAATGTTAAAGCATATTGACAAATGGGATTCCTTCCCCTCCCCCCCCTTACAGTAAGTTTCAGTTTTTTAAACAGAATATTTTGATTTTTAAAAAATTGATTCAAACTGACAAGACATTGATTGCCACCTCACAGTTGCCTGGATATCTCATACCAGTTTTCTTATGTATCAGGTTTGATGGTTAGACTACACTTCCCACAATGTACTACATTCTCCCATTTTGGTGAGTGGTATTCCAAGGAGGTGGCTGCATGAGGCCTGAGGTTGCAAAAGGAATATATGGAGGCAAGGGCCTGAGGCTGTAGGGGGCAGGCTGCTCGTCCCCCTCACCACTCCCTCCCGGCTTCCCAATGGCTGACCCTCTGCCACTGTTTTCCCTACTGCAGTGGTGATGGGGACAAATTTAAGATCCTCCTCCAATAATTAGATGCTATGCATGGAAACGTAAATGTTATCATTTCCCATGTAAAGAATCTAATTATTGGAGGGGTCATTTTGGATTCAGATTAATCAAATACGTAGTTGGACCTACAAGTCCACATGAGGCCTAACAGTAGTTTTCATTAGGCCTATGTGACTAAGGAACTATTAGATTTGGAGATATTTGGATTGGCTGGTGGAAAAGGCAGAAACAGGCAGATGGATGGCTGCAGGTTTTCCCATGGCTCCTTCAGCTGTGCCTGCCTCTCCTCACGTGGAGGAAACCATCGGAAAAGCCCCCATGGCTGCTCTGCCTGGCCCCAGCCTAGTCCCAATACTTTTTTTTTAAAGCCCCGCACTTACTAGCTGCAGCAACTGGGGCCTCTGGACACTCATAGCAGAACCGCCCTCATGCAGGGGCAGGGGCAGGGCCAGTGGGGATCGCCCCCCGCACCTGGCACCTGTGTGGTGGCTGCCCCATGGTACAGGTGCAGTGTGGCTTGGCAGGGCACTGCGCTGCCTGGCAATGGGCTGAGCAATGCCAGGCTCCAGCTGACACACAGAGCTTCCCCAGCTCCCAGACAGCATGCTGAGCTGTGCCCTGCCGAGCCATGCTGCAGACTCACCATGGGGCAGCTGCCGCGCAGGTGCCAAGAGGGGGAGGGGGGCTGGCAATGCCCACTGCACTGCACAGGGGGGCTCTGCCATAAGCCCTCAGAGGCCCCAGTTGTAGCTGCCAAAGCCAGAGTGCAGGGCGCTCAAGACTTGTCTTTTTATGTTGTCTTTTTTTAAGTGCCAGGAGGGGGATGGGAACAGGTAGGGCAGCCATGGGCACATCTCCAGCTGTGCCTGCCTCTGCCCCAGTGGGAGGCTATGCAGTATATAGGGACAAACTTAAGGAGATACAATAGAATGTAAATGGTGCACAAAAGGCCATTCAGGTATTCATTTACTCATTCAAAACTGAGACAGCACATTTAAAATTGCTCAAAGAAGTCCATCGTTACATAAGACAACCTGTGGAATTTACTACCACAGGATAGTATTGAGAAAATTCTTAGAAAGACCTAAATGTGGTATCAGCAGTTTATATGAACAATAATATTTGCCATTGTGCTAGGCTAGAATACATATAAAGAGCAATCAGTCTTTTTGCTTCAGGGCATTAGCCAATTAGTAGGTGGAATCTAAAAATCACTTCCTCCCTGTCATACTGTATTGCACAATTGGCCAAAAACATTATGAAGGGTTTTACCCTGTCCTTGAAGCATCTATCTATGGCCACTTTAGCTGACACAGTTAATTTGAAGACATGGTGACTGAATTAGGTTAGACCATAGGTCAGTTGTGTTCTGACAATTCCTTTGTTCCTCGTTTGGAAATGGAGTGTCAACACACCATTTGATACATCATTACAGTATTGTTCAGTTTCATAAAGACTTTTCTTTCCAGCTGTCTAAACAGTAGTAGTAGGCAACCGTCGATCCTCTGGATCATGGTGAATGTGTAAGAGGACTTGTCAGGTGCCTGATGAATAATCTGCTTGAAAACTTCTTAATCACCAAACCACCATAGCTAACTCCACTGATGAAAAAAGGGTTTATTTACAAGGAAGCAGCTTGGAGTTTTGAATATTCTAAGAAAATTACTGTCATTCCAGTTTATGTCAGGCTTCTCTTTCCTTATGCTAAAGAAACATTGTTCAGCTAACAAATATCAAACCTATTGTATAATTTCTAAGGAACAGAATCCATTCCACAGTTACAGCAGTCAAGTCTCTATCTTGAAGCGTGCGGCATGTACAGTTTTTATTGTCTTTGCACTGTGTTTTCCATCCAGGTTGATAGTGGATATCTGAGATTTTTCTTCAAGCAGGCTATCTTTGGATCCATTTCGTTTCTGAAAAGAAAAAAGACAAGTAAAAAATACACTTCTAAAAAACAAACAATTACAGGGTTTTTCTTCACAGCTTCCCTTCTTACAGTCCTAGTTTCAGTACTCCACTGGGATCTGCTATCTGACTCTTGAGAGTTAAGTTGAAGACTGGGCACTCGCATAGGGTCCAATCAGTGGTTCCTGAAACCTGATGTATTAAAGAGAGAACTGGCTAAATTATTTTTAATATTCATTTGAAAATGCTGTTATATCCTCCTTGTATGCTGACATCAAGAAAACAGAACTAACCATTAAACTAGTGGGACAATCAGATAAAAATGAACTACCAGCATTAGAGAAAATGAGATCTTGAGTACTCGGTTACTTTGAACATAGGTGATAAGGAAATTTAAGGATGTGACAAGCTCTGATTTTCATGCTTCCCCCTCAAGCATGGTGGAAGCACAGCTACTGCTATTTATTTTTGATCATGGAAAAGAACTGTCCTTTCCTTTTCCACTGCCCCAAGCTAACATCCACTTGCTGTCCTTCCCTGTTGCCCTCCTGTTACTTAGTTTATTCTGCTCTGGCACTTTCCCATCTCCTTCCCTTCCCCCATCTGCCACTTGCCATGATTTGGATGGCTGTTCCATGATCAGCAAATACCAAGCCAAATGATTTGGTACCTGACCAAATACCAAATTAATTAGCAATTAATGATCCAACAGCATTTGTTTGGCAGATACTAGACACTGAAGCAGTGCTAACTCCTTCCAGGACAGCAGATTCAAACCAAATGGCCTTGGATAAGAATAGGAAAACATGATGAATGCTTCAGCAGGAATTCTTTCCGGATAAATTTATTTTCATTATCTTTAAAGGCTCAGTTCAATGAGTGTTCAGAACCAGGACTCAATTCCTAAAGCATTTCAATCCTCATTTCTACTGCCACCACAAACACCAAGCATCAGCAAGATAAAAAGATAAGAAAATAGATCACTAAGGAAGCAAGTGACTGATTAATCCACAAAATAATAAAGCCGACTACACTTTTCTGCATGCACCCACTTCCCTAAGTACTGTTAAGAGTAGCAGAACTTCCCTTGAGTTCCTGTTGTGTTTCAGTAGAAAAGTCACCTGTACAGATAGTGATTTGGAGTAACCCCCAGTCTTAAGACCAGAACCCTAGGTAGAAATCTGAATCTGCTTTTATTTTCCTGTGTGCTTAAATGATGTTGTTTGGTTTCCTTTAATATTCTAATTCTATAATAAAATCTTAGCTGCTGCCTGGATTTCATTTGCTTCTTATGCCCAAAGTTCAATTCTTCTATAATAAAAGTCTTATTACTTCTATCTGTCTGTCCGCAGCGCTCCAGGCCAACTGCACATGTGCAGCCCGGAGCCTTAGGACTCAGGCAGAGGTGGGGACTGAGGTGGGTGGGGCCAGGCTGTGCCCCCTGAGGCAGGGACCAGCCAGGCAGGGGCATGGATTGTGGCCAAGGGGAAGGGGGGCATGGTGCATGGCCATGGGGGGGGGGCTAGGGTGTACGGCTGTAGGGTTCTGCAAGGGAAGTAGTTGCACAGGCAGCACCCACAGAATACAGCATGCAGGACAGGGCACAACCCCCTGCCTGCTCCCTGTGGCCACACCCCCACACTGGGAGCACTAAAACATGGGAGGGGCACGGTGCTACATGGGGAGCAGGTATGAAGGGCACACCTTGCCTTGAGGCTGCATGCTGCAGCCAGCAGACACTGCCCACATCCCACTGCCCATTCCCCTCAGGGACTGCCTGTGGCTATACACATACCCCCCCATGCCATACCCCTATGGGCACTCCCTGCATGGGGGGCACATACCACAGCTGCAGGGTACCATGTGGGGGGCCTGCCCCTCCCCCGCAAGTGCTACAGACAGTACACACTGCCTGCGCCTCATGTGCCCCTTCCCTGTGTGGCACCCTACAGGGTGCTGAGAGGGGAGAGGGCAGGGGGTTGTGGGCAGTGCCTGCAGGCTGCAGCACCTGGCCACAGGGTGGGGTGCACCCCTCTGCATGGGAAGCACCTGCCCAGGCACACAGCTGCAGGGTGCCACACAGGCAGAGGGGAACAGGCAGTGTCCGCCAAATGCAGCATGCAGGGCAGGGCACGCTCCCCATGCCAGGACCACTGTGGGGTGAAGGGGGTTGTGTGTGGCACATGGCTGGGTGTGCAGGTGTGGTGAGAATCCCAGAGATTTCCAATAGGAATGCAGAGTACCAAAAGCATTCCGACCTGCTGTAGTCTTTCTGGGTTCTTGGTAAAAAAAGAAAGAGTGAAAGCTAAGAGCTGGCATTTTCTGGGGGGTGCCTTGAGTCTAAAAGGTTTGAGAACCACTGCCATAGGTAGAAGGCATGGTGGAGGATGAGGTAATCATAAAAAGGAAAGCTGGAAGGGACATCAGGAGGTCATCTAGTCCAGCAAGTCTCAACCTGTGGGTTGTGACCCAAAAGTGGGTTGAAGAGTATATCAAAAGAGTTACAAACAAACTTTAAAAACTTCTCTTTTAAAAGGAGAAAAATGCAGGAAACTGTTGCTTTTCCCTTGCAGGCTGACAGAGTTCCAGCCTGCAAGGGGCTGCTTGGGCCCTCCCATGCCCCACCCCGTACCTGACACATGATGAGGCTGAAGCCTGGGGGTAGGGGGCAGTGGGTCAGGAGTGAGAGGTACGGGTCAGGACTGGTCACTGATGTTTACAAATGGGTCCTGGTACAAAAAAGGTTGAGAACAACTGATCTAATCCAACTCCTTGCTTAAGGCAGGATCCTCCCCATCTAGGCCATCCTAGAAAAGTGTCCAACCTCTTAATGTTAGTTTAAGCTAACATTAGGAAAATGTTAGTTAAAAGTTTATCAGCTACCTGGGCACAGAAACTTCCAAGTTGATCTTCCTATGGATAGAACAGACTTTCCAAGCAGCCTCCAAGCAGGGCCGTCCCTAGGGGGAGGTGAATCGGGGCGACCGCCCTGGGCCCCACGCTTTGGGGGGCCCTGAAGAGCTGGGCAGAGTGGCCACAGCAACTCCGCACCACCGATGCCAGCTTCATGTCTGGCCACTCACTATCCCCGCACCGCCGATGGCAGCAGCAGCTTCCTTGCACCCCAGGCACACAGGATCAGGGTGGAGGCAGGGCCCCGCCCAGGCTGACTTGCCCCGGGCCCCACATCCTGCTCCGGTCAGCTCTGCCTCCAAGCAGCAGTTAGTAACTGAAACCTGGTACATCATGTAATTCAGTGTACCTAGCAATTTGATTTGGGACTGTAAACATGAAGTGTATCTTTAAGCAGTTAAGTTCTACGTAATTTAAATCTCTTGAAGAATCTCAGTCAGCATTATATGTGTGGAAAGCAAAAGATTGATTTTAAATAACACATTGGATTGGGCTTGTAATTTTTCCCCTCCATTTTTAAATATTAATCTAGGGAATGTCACTAGGAAAATCCTCAGAATTGCACATTTACCCACCTGCTGTGAAGCTGGGATGCTGGAACCTGGAGCATCTGAGGAATGAGTCACAGGCAATGGAGGCACAAGATCAGTTTTAGCACTGGAAGAAAATGAAATATACATTAATACATATATGAAAAAGAAAGCCTATCAGTGGCTTTTTAATAGGCCACAGAGAGCTTCACTGCCAGGGAAACTGCTGCATGGAAAACTTTATCAAAAAAAGGCTACAGAAAGAAGACTCCCTCTTCCTTTGCATGCTGTTGGGCTGTGCTCAGTGGTAGCTCTCTGCAATATTAAACAGGATGAGGAGAAACTGGATCTATACCAAGCTTCCTCCCACCTCCAAGGGGAGCATCCCAAAAGGGTTTGTATTCAGTCCCTAATAATTACTGGTACTGGCAAGCCGCGTGAGTGCAGAAGGGACAGGAATGCCACATCTGCCAGGATTAATGTACACTATTTCCCAGATTTTTCCTGATTTCATATATGAACTCCAGGGCCAGCTTGAGATCCATGGGCATGGACAGATCTAGGACTTCAGAAAGGGGGATGCAGAAGCAGCAACCTACATTGCCAGGAGTAGCTGCACCTTGGCTACCAGCCTCCCCACAAGAGTAGGATGGACAAACCACAGTGCAAGAGAAGCAGTAGCAAGACTTTTAAGTTCTGTAAGCAGGTAAGAGTCTTCCCACCCCAACTCCCTTTTCCATGCTGAGCAGCATGTTCCTTCCCTCCCCCACTCATTCTCTTCCTCCCTTGCTTACCACTGCCATCAGATGAGCAGGGAATGACAGGAGCTCCAGTGCTGCTCCTGTCTTGCTGCAGCTGGAGGCAGAGATACCACCAGCAGCAGCAGCAGGCAGGTTCCTTTCCTCCAGGCTGGCAGGGAACACCAGGGGGACCGGGCAGGGAGGAAGGACTGGCCAGCTGCTGCCACTGTCTCTGTCTGAGCCAACTCCACACAGAGCCCAGATGAAGTGAGCAAGAGCAGCTCTGGAGCCCATCCCCACCACCTATCTCTGGGGCAGCTGGAGCCAGCAACAGCAGTGGGCAGGGGAAGGGAGGGCAAGGAAGGAGAGAATTCTTTCTTAATTCAGCGATAAAAACAAAAACAAAACTCCCCAGCTGCTGCAATGCTGGCATGGTTGACTGAAAGGGTGGGGGGTGCATCTGTACCACTACTCCCCCAGATCTGCCCCTGTCCATGGGTGACAGTGGCTGGGCAAGAACCCTCCGCTGGCATAAGCTGGTAAGATATATATCAGTCTGCTAACATACCAAAGAGAACAACAACTAACTCAACTGTACTGACTGGAAATACAGCTGGGAAAAAAAACACTTTTAGCTCCAGGTCTCCTGTAGTTTTAAAGGGTGGAGAAATCAGACCCATCCTTTGAGGCAGAATCCATCCCAGAGTTTCTTGTGAGGCTGAGGCCAGACCCCTCCACTCTAACTCCAATACTGAGTCCTGAAGTGAGGGACAGGTCTTAGCTAAATGGTCACCTTCAGTTACTGTAACCACTCCCCACTGTTGGCAGTCCATGTACTGAGGCCATTCTTTATCTGTCTTTTACTTCATTCTTGAGGTGGGTAGAAACATTAGTCTGGATGCCTAGCACTGACATTCCATTTACGATCCTTTTCTCTGAGATTTCATAGAGTTAAAGGTTCTTTAGGATGCCCTGCAAAGGAAGCTCTCAAGCCCCCTCTCTGGAAGATGGGGTATGGGATGTCCAAAAGCTAGTTTCCAGTCAAAAGAACATGGCTTAGGAATGCAAGACAGACAACAGTGCAAGACAAAAATGTCCCATCTGTACAGTCATTAGGTGGTTATCTCTTTAAAGGATAGTCAGTTGCCATTGAGAATAACTGAATAAGTCATTCTAAATAAACGTTATTTTAACATACATTTAGGATGCAATCAAACCAAAATAGTCTCTTCGTGGCAGCTGGTCCATGGTATATCTGCTTCCATGAGCTTTTCCCAATCAGGAAGGGAAGAATCTCATTTTTAGTACAAATATAACACCTAGTTAAGTTTCAGTGGTGTTCTTCTTCCCAGGAAGAAATCTGCAACTCTGTTCTGCTCAGTTAATGATTAGCACCATGAAAAATACAGCGGATACACCTACACAAGACATTTCCTGCAGCTTCCTAATTAGCTACATAGTAAAGTCTCCATGACTACACATGCAGCCCTATACAAGTACTATCCTGCTGCCGTATTATTTACTGCACAGCAACGCAGGTGTAGATGCTGACCGAGGCTGGCTGGGGCATGAGGGTGCATTAGTGTGGGGGCTGCCTGACCCCCGGGCCTCGTGCCAGCTCGACCTGTTCCAACCCAGCTCAACATGCCGCAGTCCCAGGTGCACATTCAAACACAGCACCTGGGAGCACTAAACTCAGGCAAGGTGTGCACTGGAGTTTATCATATCACACTAGCTGCACGTGTAGGTGTGCCCAGCGGGTACCAAGCAACCTAGCAATGTAGGTGTGGGCTCACCTGAGGCTCAAATCACTATTTACTCTGAGCAAATGGGTTTCTAGTTTCAGTTTTCTAGCTGATCCCTTCAGAAAAAACGATCTGTAAATACACAATCCTCTTAAAAGATGGCCAGAAAGAGAAGTCTCTCCCAACAAATAGGGGGCAAGATGGACTCTTCTTTCCCTTTCTTCCAGATACTTTGTACTTGGGAGCACAGCCATGTACAGTCTTTGTACTATCTGTACATTGGGTGGGGAAGCCTTTTATGTAAGATGATATTTTTCAAATGTTTTTATCCCCTTTTAAGTCCTTCCTGTAACTGAGAATTAGGCCCTTTATATATTTTTTAAGTTCGTGAGTGATCTGCTCAGCTGGTTTCTTTCTATCCACTCACAGATGAGCAAGACTGTATTGCAGCTTCCAAGAAACATTGCTGATATGGACAGACTGACTCCAAGTGGCAGAGCACCTGGAAGTTGATCCACATAAGCTCTCCTCCTTTTTCCTCAAGCATCTTCCTTACCGACTGCTAAAGAACAGAGTATGTTTGTTTTGATTTCTGCAGGAACTGCCCATTTTTTTCTGAATGGGTCAGCATAGCACAAAACACTCCTCCAGTTTGGAAGACTACAAATGTTTTGTGCTTCATTGAGTCCTTAGCTCTAAATAAACCCCACTTTCCAGAGATGCCTGAGATCTCTCTCAGCCAACAGCAGTATACATATCACAGACAAGCTTCTTCTAATTGATCTGTGATCTTTGAGGAAGATCTGTGCCACATTAAAACAAGTTAGTCCTAAAAGTAACATCACACATACTTCACTTCTGACAGAACGGATCTCTCTCCATCAGAGCACTGTGAACGCCGATACTGCCGGTAACTTCGAGGAGAGTGTGAATGTCTAATACGGATTGGATCACCTTGAGTCCTAAGTGAGAAACAAAATATGCAGTCAATACTTCTGAGACTTCTGAGGCCTCAAAAGTAAATTTAACCTCAAACTGGAAAATCCTTTTTTCTATTAACAGGACTTTCTTTGTGTGTTTGTACTTGAAAGTTCATATTTTAAGTTGCAACGTTCACTATAAATGAAACATTTAGCTCTTAATGAAGGCACGTGCTTGGGAGAGAACTTATTCAAGAAAATTAAAAATCCAACCTGCAGAAGTTTTACCATCAGCATCATCTTATTTTTTTTTTTTTTTCTCAGTGATGCAATGGAAGCACACTGTAATGAAAACGGAGATACTGCTTCTATCAGAAGCAGTTGCCTGCACCACTAGGCAGCATCCCAGATGGCCCAAGTGAAATGGACACCTGATCTGGAGGAAACTACTATGTATTGGCAGCTGCCCAGCATAAAAAGGAAAAGGGGTCAACAAGTCAAGCAATCGCTTTGGGTGATCAGAATTAAAAAGGGACATTAAAAAGGGGGGCAAAGCAAGGGTTCAGCAAAAAATGTGTCTTCTGCACGTTCCCAAGGCCTCCTTGATTCTTTCCTGTGCTATATTGGAACAAATGCTGACACAACACAGCAGCAGATGATGGAGATTTTTATAGCAGCTGAGTGAAAAATCTTTGGTTTAAGAGTCATTGAAGTATCCGTTGCCCTCCACCAACCTTATCCAGCTCATCCTGGAACCAATATTTTGAAAGGAAAAAGAAAGCTCAGAGATTAGGAGGAGGCTGTTCTTAGTCTCAAAAAACACTATTCCAGGATGACACCCTAATGAAAGGGATAAGGAAAACACTTGGAAACTTCTAGA
This sequence comes from Caiman crocodilus, assembly GCA_030014935.1. NCBI lineage: Eukaryota > Metazoa > Chordata > Crocodylia > Alligatoridae > Caiman > Caiman crocodilus. The sequence continues at coordinate 1,386,274 of JAGPOW010002514.1, read as the reverse complement.
GAAAAATATCAAACTTACTCTATTTTGGTATATGGAATCTCTTTTAACTGTTCCTCAGACAAGCCAATTGGATCCACAAGTTCCTTCCTGGAAAGGATTAGACAGATGATGAAGATGCACTTGATACGACATCCTTAGAAAACAATTCTTCCTTTTGTTGTAAAAGGCAAATAAGATTTTCCAAACCAAACTCTTCAGCAGTAAAGCTACCATGATGCCAACAAAGGAAATCTACTAGGTATGTCTAATATCACCTTGATCGCTGCACCAGTATATTCAACCCAATCTTCCACCTATCTGTTCTCACCTTTTTTGATTGTAAAATCATATTTTTCTATGATAAATACAATTCAGACAAAGTAGAACAATGCATCTGATCCTAACTGGGCTCTTACAATATATATAGTCCAAAAAGTACATTTAGAGGTGCATTTGAACTCCCAAAGAAATGCACAGGACTGAACAAGACCAGCATAGATAGAAGGGCGGGGGATTTCTAGAAGTCAGCAGACGTGACTTTCTCTATGTTGGCCTTGTGTAGTCATTGATACCGGTACAATGTGGGTAGAGCACAGTACCAAAACCAGGCGAGTATTAAATGTTACCATTCTGACTTAGAGGCATAAAGACTACACAGAATGCAAGGCAGTGATAAAGTAGGCCCCAGTGACTGTCCTTCCTACACACTGCCTCCAATAGTCATTAGTTCCAGCTCTGCTCCATCTTGTTATTGTTGTTTACCTGCAAATGTTGAACATTCCCAAAAGCTCTTTTAATTCTTGCAAACTGTTTTACCCACACCTTGATTTTATAATTTATATAAAGGAACCAAACAATTTGAATGTAACAATACTTACTGAATGTGTTTCCATAATTCTTCCTTTGCTTGTACATCTGGGCTTCTCCTATAAACGTCAATAACAAAAGCTGTATTTATGAAAATGTCACATTTCCTGGTGTGTTGCTGCTCAATGATGACCTTTAATGGCATATATCAAGCACAGTAATAGTGTGAAGTGTAATCTGACAATAACTTGAATTTGAAAGCTTGTCATCTTAGGAAAAGCATTAACCTTCATCGTGGCTTTACTGAAGCTGAAAAGTTATTTCTTGAATAAGAGATTCTGACTTGCATCGTAATTGCTGTTATTTTAGTCTTCAGCAGAAGTATGTATAAAATATACAAGATAGGAAAACTTTTCATTGCCAGATGAAATAAGTAAAGGACAGTTCTGTCTACTGTGTGAGCTTGGCACAACTGAGGTCCCTATTTCTTGGAGTTAAACTACCTGCTTACAGAAGGCCCAGATGGCACTTGAAGACCATATATGGATGAGGGAAAGGAGCAAGAAGAGTGACCAGACAGGGACAAACATGCATATCTGGTTTTGTTAGTTTACAGAGCTCCAGCGATGAGCACCTCTTGTCCAGATTTGGTCCATCCTATAAACGGGAATTACTGACCACTGAGAAGCAAAGCAGCCTGCACAATGCCAGCTTACTTTGCCTTTGTGTGGCAAGAGGGAAATTCAACATATGTGATTCTGAACACAAGTATTCACTAATAATCATAAATACAACTTCAGTAGGCACTCTATCCCTGGGGAACTAGATAGGCAAAATGTGTAAGCATGTGTGTGTGTTGGGAGGAAATTTCCCCCAATTTTTTATTGAACAAGTAATGACATGTAGTAAAGATCAACTTGTATATGCATATATTTTTTTTCTTATGAACAACAGAAAATGCCTTCTTAATTGCTTTATATTTTTCAGTAAGTTTATCTTTCATGTACGAACAGCAGAGAGAGACTCTTGCTGCTACTGTAACTTGCATTCTGTTCTATTCCTGTTCATAACCACCAAAGGCTATGCAGCCCAGCACTAAAATGTGCTTTACATACCAAAGATTGTGGTTATATGATTTCAAATATTTCTTTTCATTGTGATCATAGTTAAGAAAAATGGAAAGAATTAAGGTCTGAAAAAGAGAAAAATGAGTCAAAAAATATTTCAGAGGGAAAGAAAAATTAAATTAGAAAAAAAATAGCTCACCCATAGAAATGGGCCATAATAAAAATGGTAGTTTAGAAAAAGTCACCTCCTTAAATAGTCAAGTTAAAAAGGACCTGAGATCCCAAGATTTCATAAATTAAATGGGGAACTTCTTCTTTTGTATTGTCGATTCCCATTCAAACTGCCCTGCATGGGTGTCCAGTAAAAAGAGGAAGCTCATGCTTACAAATGAGAACTGCAGAGGACAATCATGCACTGCGGCACTAATCTATACAAGGAGCCTCAAGCTGTGACCCTGCACTGACCATGCATATACTGCATCCTCTAAAAGAATATTAAAGCATCTTCATTCACTGCAGTTCCTGGAGCATCCAGTGAAGTGATGCACCTACAGGCAACCAATGAACATGGGGAAGTGCTTTCAAGGTACAAGTGAACCGTGTATCCTTAGTAACCTAAATGCATTGCTGTCTGACAGCTTTTTGGTGACCCATGTGTAAACAAGTTAGTAATCTTGACCCATTTCCTTCCTGACAAGCAACTGCAGCAAAATGCAGTTTTGATGGCAATATTAAGTCAGTAGACTGAAATTAACTGACTTCTGTAGAAACAGACTTGGAAACTGACTTCAATGAGAACTGACCCATACTATGTGTCTTCTGGCCAGAGGCAGACAAGGTTCCTTGGGTGAATCTGATATATTTTATTAGACCAACCCAAATGGTTGGAGAATAGTTATTAAGCAAGCTTTCAGGTTCAAAAACCCTTCGTCAGGCTAAGGAAGTTTCAGCAGTTGGTATGTGCTCTTCCTGGATGGAATGAAAAGTAAAGAAGCCACAGGCTGGGCTCACCCATTGACTCCTCAGTCTACATTTTCACTAACTACCTGTCTTGCATGCATACCAGCCCAGCTGCCGGCTTCTTTACTTTTCATTCCATCCAGGAAGAGCACACACCAAGTGCTGAAACTTCCTTAGCCTGATGAAGGGTTTTTGAACCTGAAAGCTTGCTTAATAACTACTCTCCAACAATTTGGGTTGGTCTAATAAAAGATATCAGATTCACCCAAGGAACCTTGTCTGCCTATGTCCTTAGACCAACATGGCTACAACCTACACCCCTGTCTTATGGCCAGACATACTCCGAAATTCAAAATCCCACAGATGTGAATGAAGAACGGAAAGAACTGAAGGCAGCACAGTTCTGCACTCATGTTCAATGTAAAGCAGTGTCTGGTGAACCAGTAGTCTACTCCTTGGGGGCATAACCCACCAGGGTTAATAAGACAGTTTAAAGCTGCTCTATAGTTCATATTGCCCTTTTATTACATGGAAAGTTGAAAAATATCTTTGTTTTATTTTTTGTCTTTGACCTATTTCTAAATCTCAGTCTAGGGAAATAATATTTAGTGACACATTTAGTTTACAAGTGTTTCACAGATAATTTAGAGACAGAGTCAGAACTAAATTTTTGGCAATTTATACATGGTCACTTGTTAAAAGACTTCCCATTAGCATCTTGGCCTGTATGCATGCCAGAAATATATTAAGAAAGTGAAAAGCACCTTTACATTTATAGTTCTCAACTGAGAGTAAAAAAGAAATCTTTCCATATCTTTAGATTTTGCCCTGATAATGGGTCTCCAAGCATTATTGTGTGGCTTACCACATAACCAGTTCATATTCATCAACCTGTCCTGCTATCTAATCAAAATATCTTCCTGAGCTCTTACAGTGATGCCCATCATGACAATTCATGAGTCCAAGAGACAATAACCAAAGTTGCAAGAGGCACGTAGTCTGACTTCCCTGCTCAGTTCTCTCAAAACAAGTTGATGCTTTGTACGTCTCTATTAGCATATTTCATTATTTCTCAGTTCCCACTTCTAATCCTTTTCTCTCCCACCTTTTTTCTTACCTTTCCTTTTCTTGCTTTTCCCTCCTTCTTGCTCTGGTGTTTACAACTCTCTGAGGCAGCACTTTGATATGTGAGTGGAGTTTTAATGGCCTATTTCACCCCTTAATTCTGAACTGATTTCTCCTTTCATTCAATCCCCTGCTCACAAAGCAGCAGCTGCAAAGTCTGCATTCACCCTGGGGCTGGGAAGATAGGCATCCTCTTCTGAGGCTAAATAATCAGCCACTAGGGATTATGAAATATCACTGAAAGATCTATCCTAGCTTCTCAAAGGAAGAGTATTGCCCCATAGTGCTCACAAGTCATAGTTACCCTGAGGAAGAAATGCTCCAAGATCACTCTTAAACCCAGTCTTCTTGCTAGGCACCATATTGTGCAATCCACTAGATTAGGCCATACTTACATTTATATGTGGAAATAAAACTATTTACTGCTTGGCCCCAGATTTTACAGTATATCCCATTGTAGCCCACCACCTGAGAAATCTTGACTTCTGGGCTAAAGCAGTAATAATGGGCTAGGCCATGCCTCCTCAACCACTATACAATTCTATGGTGTAAGATCACAGAACCATGTTTGTTTCCTCCCATGTCCCCTCCACATACATGCACACAAAGAAATAATAGAAACTAGTATAGCTAATGCCACTCTTCACAGCAGCAAGTACAACAAGCTATGTCACACTGCAGGCTTTTCCATTTGTGGACTTTTTTCCCCCCAAATACTGAAATAAGTAGCTTGGGCTGTGAAATACTAGTGGCCCTGCCCTCCTCTTTCCCTCCCCCCTGAAAAAAAACTTATGAAACAATAAAAAGAAAAGGAGTTAAGCAACACCTTTGTAAACTGTCAGTATACTCTTTTACCTTTTATGTGCTTGCTGAGAGTTATTTTACTGAGACAGCCTTATGCTAGTTAATATGTAGTAAGGTAGCATGAATAAAGGAAAGCAGATCATTTTCACAGCACTATTATTTATGGAATAAGATACAGATAATATAATATGTAGCATTACATTTTCAATTTATTCACATTTTAGATTTTATTCTAAAACCCTTAATAATGTTTTTAAAAACCTACACTGCAGTCTGGGATTGGGTAAATAATTGCTTGACACAATCTTCCTTGTTTGGCATTAATAATCAAGTCTCCACCCCCTCCATTTCTATTGTAAAATATTTTAGTCCACAGTTTAGAGGTCAACTACAATACTATAAATAATATATATTCAGATTGTCTGTTATATAAATCTGACCTGTCTGAAAACAGACAGTAGCGCTGGACAATTCCTAAACGAATCAGATTCTCTAAGGCTCAATAAATCTAATGGGAATTCCCATTAAGTGGTGTCTCCAAGGCTTGTATTTTGTTGTTTACAAGCTCAAATAATCCTATATGTTAATAAGGTCTGCATTTTGTGTTTGCATCTGTACCCTTATTAATTATTCAGTTTGAATTCATGATTTGCAGCTAGGCAGCATTTAGTAGCCATGGAATTTTAATGGCCATTCTTCTTAATTAAAAAAGCCCTTTGGCTACACAGATGTTTTACTTGAGCTTTAAAAACAAATCCTGCAGAACTAGAATTTGGAGCTTTCTATTTTTGTTGTTGCTATAAAAGTTAGCAAAGGTCAATTATTTGTCAAATATTTCTTCCCAGAACAAAAAAGGAAAAAAGCCAAAGTCAACACTGATTAATGTTACTCATTATCAAACAAATTAAGTGTGATGAGCTCAGTTAAACCAGATCTGGTTAATGATAATTTGTCTCTCTACTTCAAGCTCTTAAAGTGACCCTATTTTGTATTTTATAGTTGAATGCAGGGAGGCAAGTTTACATGAAGGCCTTACCCACACTACTAAAATGACAGAGTTCAGTGTCAATTGATAACTATGTGAATTGGAATGAACTATCTTATTACCAGACTTAAAAAAGGACAACCATCTCCCACCTACACTCTAAACTAGGGACCTAATTGATTCTCCTCTCTCTCAGAGGCATGAAAACAAATTATCAGCTGAGCCTTGCCCAAACTGAATAACCTCTACAGCCCACTGTATGTAGGTCCTATAGGCCATGTTTAATTTGGCTATTTAAATGATTAAAAGCCTTTTACTTGATTAGTTTTGTAATCTCTTAAGAAATTAATTTTTTCTTTTATTGTGTTTTCTTCTCTTGTGTTTGTACAGGTTAATTTTATTTTATCAGATTTAGTGCTGTTTTGTGTAGAAAACAACAAATGATGGAAATATATTCATCACTGTCAAAATGAAGGGAAGAAATTCACCTAGTGTCCTCAGGGCTCTCACTGCACCATCTGGAGCCTGTTCTTATTCTGAAGAACACTTCTATGTTTGTGATGCTACATCCATAATACTTAATGAAAATATCACCCATTAAAGCCTTTTATGCCACTGGGCTACTTAGCATAAACTCCTGGCAAAGAAACAAACTACGAGACATTTCATAAGTTAAATTAGCCACAAGAGGGAGCGCCTGCTGTGTCATTAATGTAACAGAAAATTTCTTTGCACTAGCAAAAAAAATTGCTTGCAGATTTTATTTTCAAGCTGTGAGTTCAAAATGTGTTTCCTAGTTTATAGCATTTTCTATTTAAATAAAAATGTCATGAAACTCAGACTTAATATACTCTACTTACTACTTCAACACAAATGAGTTACAATAGCCACATTTTTAGGTCTGTATTTTCTTATGTTTTAACATTTGAGTCTCGTTGGGTGTTGAAAATGAATGTTTTAAATATGCAGTAACAGTATAAAGTCTCAACATAAAGCATTTTAATATCAATAACCATTTCTCACACAGGAAGAATAGGTCAGATGATAATTCATCTGTTTCAGCACGGTAATAACAACTGGGCTGAAATTATTAGTCCTAGAGTTAATCACAGAGGCAGAACTAATATGATCTGTGCCCTGGGTGAACCTGGTGAGCACTCCTGCACCCTGCCACTTCCTACAATGGCTCTTTCCATCTGCTTCTGGCACCAGCAAGTGCACCTTCTTTTCACCTCCCCCAGCCCTCCCTGCTCTGTACTGAGGGCCACTCTCTTACTTTCTCTGCTGCCAAAATGTATGCTAAGAATAAATTTACAGAGCCAAATTTTGTGGCAAGGGTGAGGGGATGCCAGAGCAGCTGGGCAGCTTCAGAAGGGGGTGCAGAGAAAAGGTAAAGAATAATGCAAGGCTGCAGGGTAGCGTGCTTGGAGGGAACAGCAGGTGGAGAGGAACCTTATGGGGATGTGAGAGTGCCCACCAGAGTGGGGAAATGCTGAGTAGAGAAGCAAATGGAAGAAACCTTAAGGGCACCCTGTTAGTCGGCCCTAGGCTCGATGCTCTGCTTCCCTGCCCCCCTCCTTAAAATCTAAGACAAGCAGTACTGTAAGTCAAAGCATAAAAATGTTCACATACGATCGAGATCTGTGCCTGGATCGCCTGTAGTTGGGATCGGCCTGGTTTTTCTCCTTTTGTCGCCTCAGCACTGCTTCCCATTGAGGAGCTGAATCAACCATTTCGTTCTCCTGTCGTAACCTGCGTGAAAAGCAGCACATCTTGAGTGAACATCTGATGAATCAGTACTTTGTTTTAGGGGCATGTTGCAGTAAGGTCTGCAGTGGAATGATGGCAATATTCAAACTGCAACCTTAAAAAGAACTAATTAGCAAGCATAATTATAATCACATTCATATTATATTTTACTCTGCTTACAGTTCCTATCATTAAAAGTATTATAAAATAGAGAACTTTGTTAAAGGAAACAAAACTAGTGTATTACTTTGAGATAAATTACTTTAGAGCGTACAAGAGACACATCAATCAAAACCAGTAAAACCAAGACTACAACTTGAATTACATTTTTTCTTGATCAAAGACAGAAACACTCCAAAGACCTCTATGCTTTTTGCTTTTCAAGTCAATGCCAGTTTTAGTGTAACATCTTGTTTATAATGTAAAGTGCATATGTGCATTCTCCCTCCTGGGACAGACACCACTACCTGCTAGGGCCTAAGGAGAAAAAAATCTCAGTGGATCTCCTTGAAAAGCTGTTACTCAATGCAATAGGGTTAGATTCCTCAGCAGAAGGGTCTTGGGATAAATCCACAAAAGTTGCAGATCCCCCAGGATAGGCATATATTCCAGGACAGAACAAGAGTTCAGGGCAATCTTCACCAGCCTTTGGTTGTTCCTCATGGCTTTGGCTGCAGCCCTTGAAACTATGGCCCTAACAATGCTGCAGGACAAGAGCCTTCCCACTTGCCTTGCCTTGATTCTGCCAATCCCAACTCCATCTAAGTCCTGCCCTGGTCCTTCTGCATCTCTCCAAGGACCTGTGATCCATGGAGCACCCATCATGCTATCCAGAAGGGTGGAGACACTATGGCAGTTGCAGAGTCTCCTATACAAGGGCCAGGCCCATGCACCAAAGGTCTATGCACTGATATGAGGATGGAGAAAAAATTTTAAAAAGTCCATTAAAGCATCACAAGGATTTCCCTAGAGAACAACAACATAGAGTAGAATGGCTGTCCTTTGAAAGAAGAATGCTGTTCTGTGAGGAGGTTCCAAGTCCCTAGTTACTGAAGCAACACATGTATTACAAACAAATGAAACAGAGTGCAAGAAGTGAAGGACTAAAATACCACCTGAGAATGGATTCTATTTGGAAATTAAAATACCTATTGTTAGAAATCAAAAATGTTATCTTCAAATAGTCTCCCATGCATCTCTAATGTCTAAAGCTTGTTCTAACATTGCCTAGCACATACGAAGGTAACACCTGGTAGAATCTAATATGCTAAATGAGAAAGGTAACAATGGGAAGTGTGTTTATAGTAAAAAGCCCTGTATGCTTAAAACTGAATCTCATATCTCCTTCCATAACTCTCAATTTCCTAACACTAAGAGATTCTACTACCAGAAAAAAAACCCACATTCTATTTGAAAATGTATTATTCTTTTTTCTTCTTCCCCCTCCCCCCGCAGGAAATCTATTAATTTCTCTGTGATTTAAAGATTAAATTAGGGTTGTCCATCTGGCAGCCCACAAGAAGTTAACATGTGACCCATGGGCCCCTGCAGTTGCCTCTTCCATTGGTACACCCTCTTCCCACACCTGCTCCCTGGGTGGGGAGCTGCACGTGGGGAAATACCCCGCTGAGACACAAGCCTGTTTGATAAGGAAATAAGCCAAGCATAAGGAAGAAATCTGAAAAGTAGAAACAGATTGAGAAGAGATGCACAAAAGTTAAACAAAACAGTGAGTGAGTTCTCTGACAACCTGGCTGACCAAGAAAATCACACAGGAAACCTCACCCCTTTGAAAATGCAGTTTGTTTTTCTGTTATTGTTCTTCACTGTAACTAAACTGTTTAGATGTGTTTTGAATTGCAGTGGGCCAGATTTGTTATTTATGTAAGGTCTCTCTTTCTTATTCTTTTCTTTAATAATATGATTTTCTGTATACATGCTTATTGAATGTTGGGCTGGGTCTTTAGCTAGTGTGAATTAGCACAGCTGTATTGAATGGCACAAAGCAGGCAGGACACATCAGAGCACTGGGTCTTAATCTATAAACAAATTGTTTTAAATTTGTAAGCTTCTCATGGCAGGAGTTAATATGAATTTATACGCAGAAGTTCTGATATCAACAAGTGATGCATACTCATTTTCTTCCAAAACAATCCAATCCATTCAAAGTGCAGCCATCATATCATCATACAAACTGCAGAGGCCTTGCACAACATACAGAATGTATTTAAACCTTCAGAAAATGGGTTCAAAAGACCTGCAAATCAGAACAGGACTGCTTTACACCCATTATGTACATTAATAAATGATCATAAATGTGTAAGGCAGTAGAAAAACAAGTCTAGCATCTTGTAAATAAAAGCATCTAGTGTGCCAAAGAGACATGTGCCCTCTGGTAGAGGTTTGATTTCATAAATATTTAGATATCATCCATAAAACATTAAAAACCATCCACAATACAACACAAAGTAACACATTACAGTAGATGATGATATATGCACTGCTGCATATAATATGTGAGATTGTGCCTTGATGACAAGTGTTTGAAATTACGCTTCTGCACTGACCACACACTTTGTTAATAGGCTTTTGATTAATGATCTTTCATTAGTGCAGTAAACATATCGTTTCTGCTGTGGTGCACTATGCAAGTAGAAACCCTTGGGCCTAAGAAGGAAAGAAATTACAAGTACGACAGGAAAGTGCTCTTCTGCAGCTGAAGTTCTTGACAGTTCTAAAGGTAAATAATTACAAAAAGGAAAAAGAAAATTGCTCATGAAGTGAATGTTGCTTGAAACCATGACTGAGCAAACAAAAATTTTAGCAACAGAGTTAACTGTTATTTCAAACTAATACTTTTTGCTTATGCAATATAAATTAATGAACACAAAATATTTTCCAAAGCTGTTTTCAGCCCTCATCTGAAAGCAATGTTATACTATTAAATGCTAGGATCAGAACAGTCTGGAACATTTCTGATCCGAACATAAAGAGGTCTTAACAGTTAGTTCTTCAGGCTCCTCCTTAAATATGTCCTAATGTTTCTTTTACTCAACACTGGAATTAGACAAGCCCATACTTGCAACTAGTATGAATGCTAACGTATAGATGTCTTGCCTGGAACCACCAGGACTCCACAGTGAAATAACTTTGATGACTTTTAAAGGCTCCCTGGTAAGCTTGGTCCATTGCTTTCCAAGAGGTATATGCAAAATTTGGATACTTTTGGACACTGTCCCATGGAAGTAAATTCTTCTCCCCTCAATTCCTCTACATACTGCACTAGGTTTACACTTAAAATATCTCAAGGAGGTAGCTAGCCATGTTAGTCTAAATCCAGGCAAAAGACAAGGAAAAGCAAACCTTACAGACTAAATGAATCGGAGACCAACTGATTCGATTAGTCTATAAGGTGCACCTCTCCTTTGCCTCAAATGTACTCATTCTGAGAGTGGATGAAGCACCACAGAACAGCATGTACACTAAGGTGCTGCCCTTTGACAGAAATACACAGGAGATAATTCTTCCAAATTTGAGGTCACATCTAAAATGAGATTGTCCTTAAAGTTTTCCTGTTTTGTTCGAGGGCTGCATTTTGCCCCCTCCATATCAGTATTTATGGAACTCCCGGTTTAAAAAAAATTAAGTTAAAATCAGAGAGTGAGGATATTACAGTTTCTACTTCTTGTAAAAAGTCTCCAGAACTTCTTTATACATTGAATTTTAAAAGAATAAAGCCTTAATTGTAGATAAGGTAGAGACTTGGGCTAGAATTTCTAGTAACCTCATGCTGTTGAAATCTAACTTGCAGGTCTGATCTGGCCATGTATGTGTCTTCAGGCACTCCAATTTTTCTTTTTTTTTTTTTTTTTTTAAATCACCTGTGCTGATGCAATCCCAACATTAAATCCTAAGAATTTCTTCCCCTCCGAATTTATGTCTGCTTCAGGCATCTGGCCACATCTTTTCTTGGAGAAAACTCAAGCAAAGAACTCACTTACTTTTGCTACATTTCTCCTTTTTTCTAGCCTTCTTTGTCTATAATTACCCTATAAATTATTTCCAACTGCCATTGTCTCCTGCAGTGATGTCTTACTCAGCATGCATTTGAATGATGTCTTATTTATCCTTGCCTCTACTACAATCTCCTTATTCTCAATCTATGTTTGCAACTTTTACATATGCCTACTCTCAAATCATCTATCTGCCTGCTTTCCTCTACTCCTGGGGTGTCAAACTCATCAGGCTCTGTAAACTAGGAGTGATGCTGGAGTCCTTGTAAGCATGAGACCAGGACTGGCTCTGAGCACAGCCAGAAGCATGTGTCCAGGACCAGCCCCAAAGTGCTCCCTTCAACACATGCCAGATTGGTCCCACATTGCCCATGCAGTGTATAGGACTGGTCCAACACATGCCACAGCAGGGCATGCATCCAATTCAAGACCAATGGGCAGCACTAGTGGGTCACCTGGATGATAGGGCCCTGGCAGGGCACATCCAGCCCATGGACCAGATTTCCAATATCCCTGGCTCTGTTCCATATCTTTTCTTCCTTGTATTTTACATTTACCTTTATGTCCTAGGTAACATTACATGCAAATATGATATGTGACTATTAATATTCTAATATTATAAAAACTTTAGTGTCTGTCCGTAATGCTTTATTCGCACTCCTTGGAGCCAGGCACTGAAGCACCAGCAGGGAAGGAGAGGAAAGGAGGGGGAGCAGGAAAGGGAGGGGGAGGTGACGGGTGGCTGCACCCCACTGCAACTGCTGCCACAACCACTGCCACCATGCCTGCTGCTGTGGTCACAGGCCCCAACCTGAAACAGTAGGGGGTGGGGGAAGTGGCCCCAGCCCGAAGCAGCAGCAGGGAGTGGCAAATGGCCCTGGTCTGAAGCAGCATCGGGGGGGGGGGGGGGGGGTGTTGCCGATGCCCCGCCCTGGGTGCAAATGGGTGTTGGGGTGGGGGGGGGAAGGGCCCCCGACAAAAAGCAGCAGGGGGGTGGGGGGGGTCAGGTTTGGCCT
>JAGPOW010002514.1:1359249-1373669 GCA_030014935.1 Caiman crocodilus | reverse complement strand
CGCCCCCCCCCGCGGGCCCCGGGGGGGGCGGGCGGGGGGGGGCCCGGGCCCCCGCCTCAACGCCGCAGGGGGGCGGCGAGGAGCAGCTGGGGCCTCGGCCCAGGGGAGGGGGCCGGACACAGGCCTCTGTCCCCGTCCACTCCGTCATTCTCAACAGGCAATTTGCTAGTACATTACAAAAATGTTCCCTTTCTATATCAGCCATGTAAAAATGTGAAATGATGTATTTCTGAATGGCAAGCATAATTCTTGGGTATACATTAATTTATCTCTGAACACTAATTTTTGCTACACCTCATTTTCTCCCATTGCTGTAACACAATTTCTCCCAAGAATACTCATCATGGTTAGTTATCTGTTTATTTTGTAACAAACAGTACTGAACATCTCTGTAGAGAAAGTACCATGGTAGCTCTTAAAACAAGCAATGTTGGCTCACCTAAAACACCAGTGTCTCATCACTGCAGAATTCAGATGAAATGGCTGAAAAGCAATAATGTGTAACAATCTTGTGGCTTCAAGAGAAGGTACAGTACTGTGGTAACAGGTAACCATACAAAAAGTCACCATGGTAAGATAATATTTTTTTTAAATACTTAAGAAAAAGAGTAAAATTTGGCTATGAACAGTCATCAACTTTGGAGCAGAATTATGTTGTGATGCAGTTGATGTGTTTCATTGGCATCTAGACTTTGCCAGGGTCAGGCCCCTGCTCCCACAATTCCAGGAACCCAGTCCTGTGGGACAACAGGGTGCCATGCCCTGACTCGGGGCACGCATCTACAATTCCCCCACTTGCAGACAAGCACTGCAACTCGGGACACAGCAATCTGATACGTGCATTGTGGGAATCTCCTATAGGGAGATGCTTGGGGCACATGTCTGCAAACCTGACAGGAATTTCCCTCACAGGGGAATTCCCATGGTGTACAATAAGTAAAATGGGAGGGCATTTTTTGTTTTATGGCATCAAAAACCGTGACTCCCTTTCATCGCAGCAATATTTTTGGGCACTTGGAGTGATAAGAGGCAGGGACATCTGTCTGCTTACAATTTATGCCACCATAATTTTTTGTATGGCAGCAAAAGGGCAACGTGCTTGCATCCTATGACTCAAATGAGGCACTACAACTCCCATTTTTGACCATATTTGAGAGGGTTTAGGCAAAATATTTCAACACTCTCTAAAATGTACATAAAAAAAACTGTTTAAAACCCAATTTTCTGTTGAAAAGAGAAAAAAAACATTTTGACAGACCATTTTTGATTCTGTAGCCCAACTCTATCAGAACTTCCTGCAGTCTTGGTTTCTTTCAGTTTTTTTCTCCCCATTTGTGGCGGGACTCCTATTTTGGCCTGCTTTCTTTAATGTGATAAAGATTATGTTTGTATTTACGAGACTTTTAAGTAAACTCAGTTGAGATAAACAGATTCTAGACTGAAAAATTGGACTTTCTTCATAGGGAAACTGCACATGATGGAAAAAGAGCATGGCAACTTGCTATCATTCACCTCTTGGCTTCAGTTTTTTCCGTCAGAGATGACAGAGGGCCCATACAAACTGATACAAGAGCAAAACAATATGCGTGCCTATGAAACATACCATGTTAAGAACTATAAAAAAATTATCCAACGACTGAGGTTCCTTTCAAAACATATTTACATGTACAGAAACGTATTAATGGTGTTTTGCTACACTCTATATAGAAATCTAATATATTTTCTATATAGCCTACCAGATCTCTCTGGTTCTGGACACAGTATCTCAGAATTTAATAAATTGTGTTCTGACCACAGCAAGTTAAATAGAACACGTTGCCATTATGATTTAAATATGCTCAGAATAAAGTTTGTGCGTTTTAATTAATTTACTAACTTACTTTTGCCTTGCATTAAAATATTCATGCATTGTACTGAAACCTAATCTGAGAATTATTAAGGATGCATAAGCACATATCCTTTTAATCCTAGCCTTCACCATTTACACTGCTTTTTGCATTTACTTTTGCTTTTCTATGCCAGATTTCACCTAATATTTAGTTCAGTGACCTCTTGTCATATGAATAAAATATCCTACTGTTCTATGATCAGAATCAAATTCCTTTGGAAAACATGAGAGCTAGTTTATTTTACCAAGACAGCAGAATACCATTTAGTTGCTCATTTGTGAAATATACTTACTTCACAGCTCTTGAAAACAAACTAGTATTTATCAACAAAATAAAAAAGGGTAGACAACAACAGCCCAATCTTCCCCTTGTCTCTTTAACCCTGTTCTAGCTGGATCACTTGTGCTAGTAACAAGTTACTTTAGCATCCATAGCCTTTTAAATCTTTGAATACTTACTGAGATTGCTCATGAAGATGGAATCGACCATAGCAGGTCTTAAAACAAGACTAAAACCACCAGTTTCATTTCATCTGTATTACCAGACACCTGGCACATTTTTTTATCATGACCCCTGATCACAGCTGGAATTAAAGCGGCAACATACTAGAGGTAAAAAATTCTGTGATAGCATTAATTTTTATATGTCAGCCAATCCTGAGAACATAAAATATCATGAAAATGCATGTCAGTTATAAAATATTTAGGTCTTTAATCGGAACACTTTTGGCAAGAACATAAGGGCTGGATAAGAGAGCAATTTCCTTCTATTCTTAAGAAAATGATAACCTCTGTACAATTTTTCTTGCCAGAATTTAATAAGTGTTCCTGTGGCCTATCACTAATTTCCTTCGTATGCTAGTGAAGCTTTCTGAACAAAATCATATTCAGCCCAAATCCTCACAGGTGTATCACAGGGATGTGCAACTATTTCAGCTAGAGGAACACTTAAGGAGTTTTGGTGAATTGCCAAGAGCCACAAGGATAGCTCTGCCCCTTGACAGCTGTCCCACCCCCTGGTCACCATCTTGGGACTGGAAGTCCCGTCTCTAATTCCTGACCTTTGTCCCCAGAAGTCCCTCCCCTTGGCCCTTTTACAAGGAGGGGCGCCATCCTAGAAGCAGAAAAAAAATCATGTACTAAAAGTCAAACCTGCTATAACATATTTTAATGTTATTTGAACAAATATTTATGTTCTGATTTATTTGTTTGCATTGTGTATATAAAGGTGGTTGAATAATAGCTAAAAAAGTTTGACTCTTGTATACTATGTGGGGGAGTGTGCAGGGTATGATGAAGGTAAATGTGTGAATGGTGGGGTGTGTGTACAGGGTTTGTGAGGGGGTATGGGTATGTGTGTGGAGGGTGTAGTGTATGTTGTAGGGTGTGTGCATGTGAGGGGTTGTGGGGAGTGGAATTTATGGGCTGTGAGGGAGGGTGGAGGGGGTGTGGGGACCCCCACACACATGCTCCCCCCATGATGCACAGCCTCTACCAGCAGGAGCAGCAGGTAGCAGGCTCTCACGATGCTCATGGCCTATGCAGGCACGGCTGCCTGGCAGTGAGTGGATCCAGCCAGTTCCAAGAGATGCACATAGCACTCTGCCGCTACATGCAACTGCCAGAACTCTGCCAGGAAGCAGGTGGTGGGGCTCCCCACTACGTAAATTGCAGTCTCAGAAACTGCATGTGGCAGCAGGTAAAGCAGCTGGATCCATTGCACAGGGCTCCCAAGCAGTGGCATGCACAAGTGCCAGGAGCTGTATATGAGCCGTGGGGAGCCCTGCATGATAGTGGTGGGCCAGCCTAGCTCTGTTCATTTCTATCACTTCAAGCTCCTGTAATGGGTTGGAGCTATATGCCACTAGGTGACAGCACCTGCATAAGCCATGAGCACCCTGAGGGCCTGCTGCTAATTGCCAGCAGCAGTGGCTGTTAGGGTTATGTGAAGCTTGTATGTCGCCAACTGGATTCGGAGAAGATTCGGCCTGATTTGGCGGCCAAATCATCTAATCCAAATCTAATCAGAAGACCCATTAAAAGCTCCAAGTTGATTTGAAGCATCTGAATTGATTCAGAAAAGATTCCATGATTCAGAAGGCAGTCTTTGGGGGAAACAGAAATGGAGAAGAGGGATGGGGGAAAGACTGCTCTGATATTGACATCTGTAGCTGGACACTGACTGTGATCTTTTCCTGAGTTCTCTTCCAATCACAGTGCTCTGGGGGAGGGATGTAGAAACAGCATCTAAGGCTGTGTGAAACCTTTCTCTTCCTTTTGTGGGCTGTCTCTGTCTGGAAGCAACAGCATCTGAAAAGTACTCGCTGGCTCCTAGGTACCTCTCCACTTTTACATGGCTGCTACATCCTACCCCATCACTCCCACCTCCCAGTCTGTCTCTTGCCCTCTGACGCCTCAATTTATATTTTCACTGACTGGCATTCTTGCCTGTAGCCCAGCCTCTGGCTTCTTTACTATTAATTCCATCCAGGAAGAGCACACACAGCAAATGCAGATGCTTCCTCAGCCTGACAAAGGGTTTTTAAATCCGAAAGCCTGCCAAGATTTATTTCTCCAACTATTCAGTTGGTCTAATAAAAGATATTACATCTGCCCAAAGAACCTTCCTGCCTTTTCCTTAGACCAACACAGCTGCAACCAGAAACCCAGTTAACACACACAAGTGACATGAGTTTTGCTTTCAAACGTTTGAGGGGCACTTTCACAGAACCCGTGAGCC
Organism: Caiman crocodilus; assembly: GCA_030014935.1. NCBI lineage: Eukaryota > Metazoa > Chordata > Crocodylia > Alligatoridae > Caiman > Caiman crocodilus. Next base: position 1,369,041 of record JAGPOW010002514.1, on the reverse strand, counting down.
TATCTCCTTGAAACCTGGCAGGTTTCATGCCCTCAGAAGGGGCTACCAACCCTGCTGTTTTCATCCAATTCTGCAAAAAAAAATTACTAAGTTATAGGTATTTTAGTGATTCCACATTATAGTCTACAGGCAAATCAGCACCAAATCTTTCAAATTCAATTTAGCTGAATCAATTTGGGACAGTGATCCAAATCACTAGATCGAATCGCTTTCCCCTGAATCACCTGAATCTGAATCAAATATTGGCTGCTTTGCACAAGCTTACTGGTTAATGTGCCGGGGAGGAATGTGCAGGGGGATCCCCACACCCCACCAACCTCTGTTACACCCCACATACTCACATCCACACCCTACCCATCCAAGTTTTGCACTCCCAACCTCAGCCCCATGCTCCCATGCAGCTGCAGCTTGTTGTCCAGCCCAAGCCCTCCTGCACACAAGGGAGGGAGGGAGGCATGCAGGCTGGGCAAGGTACAATTAATTGGTGGGCTGGATGAAATTGCCTGGCAGGCTGGATCTGGCCCACAGGCTGTATTTTGCCCACCTATGCTGTATTACCACAGTTTTTTAATATCTCTTTAGTTCAGGGGTGGGGAAAATGTGGCCTAGGGACCAGATGTGGCCCGCCAGGCCATTCTATCTGGCCTGAGGGGCCCTAAAAAATTTAGAAAATTAATATTTCTTAAGTACTCCTTAAGTACTCTGGGGTGCAATATGTCAGAACCAGCTGACTTGAAAGTGTCCAGCTTCTCAAGGCGTTCCTTTACAAGGTCTACACCAATGCTGGATATAAATTCATCCTCACCTTGGCCATCCCGCAATATGCTAGGCAGGGCAGTCTCTTTGGGTTGATGAAAAACCTACACAAAGTACCCATTAAGCATGTTGTCTTTTTCCTGGGTACCTTGTCAGTTGTCCCATTTGGTTTAGCTGGGGTCTAATGTTACCTTTGCTTTTCTTCCAACTCCCCCCATATCTAAAAAACAGACTTTTATTGTCCTTGATACATGTAGCCAGCTGGAGTTCAGTTGCAGCCTTGGCTTTTCTGGTTCTCTCCCTATAGGTGCAGACCAGTGCAAAATAATCCTCCTTTGTGGTGATTCCTATCTTCCATCCATTATAAGCCTCTCTAATGCTGTTGATAAGTTCCAAAAAGGCCTAAGCCAATGCTATACTGTCTGCCTTTCACAAACACCTCTCAGCATTAGCTAGTGTAGGCCTGTGAGAATAAAGAAGTATTTGATTCAGATTTGGCCCATTCAGAAGACAGCGATTCAATTCAGTGATTCGAATCACTGTCCCCATTCAATCTGGCCAAATCAGAATCAGAGATTCAGCGCTGATTCAGATCAGCCAGGGAGAGGTAGGCACAGCTAGGCAGCTACAGGTTCTCCCACAGCTCCTCTGGCTGTGTCTGCCTCTGCTCTGGTGGGGGGAGCTGTGGGAAAAGCCCCCATGGCTGCCCTGCCCAGCCCCATCCTCTGCCCAGCTCCAGCCTTCTAGCACTTAAAAAAAGAAAAGAAAAGAAAAAGAAAATAAAGATCCATATTCACCAGCTGCACTAGGAGGGATCAGGGCCTCTGAGAGCTTGTAGCAGAGCCCCACCATGCAGCACGGGACAGTGTGGGGCAGCAAGGATCATCCACCCCTGCCTGGGACCCACACGGCAGCTGCCCCATGATGTGGGTGCAGCATGGCTTGGTAAGGTGCTGCATGCTGTCTGGGAGCTGGGGCCACTGGGGCTGAGCAGCACTGGGCTCCAGCTGACTGCTGGAGCTGCCAGGCAGCTGCCGGGCAGTTGCAAGGTGGGGGGGGGGCAATCCCCATGGCCCCCCACAGCATGGGGAGGCTCTACCATAAGCCCTCAGAGACCCTGATCGCCACTGCTACAACTGGTGAGTGCAGGGCTTTAAGAACTAGGAGGCTGGGCCAGGCAGGGAATGGGGCCAGGCAAGGCAGCCATGGGGGCTTCTCTCACTGGGACAGAGGCAAGCCCAGCCAGAGGAACCAGGGGAGAAGCCTCCATGGCTGCCCTGCCTGGCCCCATCTCCTGCCCAGCCCAGCCTCCCAGCTCTTTTTTTTTTTTTTTTTTTTAAAGCCCCACGCTTGCCAGCTGTAGCAGCAGCAATCAGAGCCTCCTAGGGCTCATGGCAGAGCCCACCCACACAACACGGGGGCAAGGGGGGGGGAGGGCAGTGAAGATTGCTCCCATGCTTGGAACCCATGCAGAAGCTGTCACATTGTGTGGGTGCAGTGTGGCTTGGCAGGGCACGGCGTGGTCTGGGACCTGGGGCAGCTCCAGCAGTTAGCCGGAGCCTGGCACCACTCCAGCCCCAGCTCCCAGACAGTGTGCAGTGCCCTGCTGAGCAACACTGCACCCATGCCATGAGGCAACTGTTGTACAGGTGCAGCAATCCCCACCGCCCCCCACTGCACAGGGTGGCTCTTCCATGAGCTCTCAGAGGCCCCAATACTGCCACTATTGTAGCTGGTGAATGCGGGGCTTTTTCTTTTTTTTTAAATGCCGGAAGGCTAGGGCCAGGTGGGGAATGAGGCCAGGTAGAGCAACCATGGGGGCTTCTCCCACAGCCCCCCTGCCTGGGGAGAGGCAGGCACAGCTAGAGGAGCAGCAGGAGAGCCTGCAGCCACCCAGCTGTGCCTGCCTCTCCCCTACCAATCTGAATCTCCAAATCTCTCCAAATCTTTGGAGCTGCCCCTGCCCTCTGCATCCAGCTAGGTGAGTGGTGCCGGCACAGCAGTGTGAGATGATACACGGCGGCACTCCATCCCCACTCATGTGTGTGTACCCCTTAGGGCCTTCTTACATACCCCTGATTGACAACCCCTGAGCTAGCATGCCACACGCTAGCTTATGGTCTGTGCTCTGAGAGACAAGAGCAGGGAATCCCTGTTTGGGGCGAGGGGGCACAAGGAAGCCAGGCAGAGGCTACTGTGACTGCTACCTCTGCCAGACCTCCAGCCAGGGAGTAGAGAGCCCTGCCCAAGGCTACAAAGCATCTGGGATGCAGGGAGACTCTGATTTAAGTTAAACTAGGAAGGTGTCTGGGCCAGACACTGCATAAATCAGTTTGACCCAAATCAGTTAAGTCTGACACTATATTCAAACAGATTTATCTCAAACCAGTTCCAGCCATTTTCAAACTGGTTTATGTGCACTGAATGTCTGTTCTGTTACAGGTTTAAACCAGCTTCTGATCACTTAAACCTGTTGATGTGTAATGTCTGTCCCTAGCTGAGATGCTCCAGCGCTTGCTCTGCCCAATGTGCCTAGGGGGTGAAGGTGCACTTAAGGCACCTTAAAATGTGCAGCCAATGCAGGGGCTAAGAGTTCCAGAAGCCACCTAAACTTACCGTGTAACAAGGCCTTAAGATTCAATGTACCGTATCTTTTTTCTTTTTTTGGACAAAATTATTCACAACCCAAAAGCTGAAAATACCCTTTTATACTCCACAACATACCAATATAATATACCAAGAAAGTAATGTGCGATAAGCAAGGAATGTTGTTTGATTAGAGCCTACAAATATCAGTAAAATATACTGATGGGGAAGTTAGATGAGTTCTACCTCAGAGGGGACTGCAGTAAAACAAATGGAAAGGGGAAATGGAGTGCTTAATATCTAGCTAACTAATTCTATTCTGTCAGCAGTTTTTCTGTAGCAAGGAGTCCATAAGAGTAATGACATCATCTTGAAATGCACTTTTCTTTTACAAATAGAATTTATATTTTGAATGGAAAAGTTGTTTGCTTCCTTCTATTTTAATCATTTTTTTAAATTCTGAATATTTACAAGTATGTAGGAATACAGTAAAGGCACTGTCAGAGACAGCATGCATCATCAGTGAATGCAATAAATAACAATAAGCATTAATAATGCAAATCTTGTTTAAACTCTCCTATGTTATTGATCGCACAGTGCATTAATAATGAATACGGAATTCTTCCCAAATGAGCAGTACATGAATGTGAATTGATTGAATACAGATATGTGCTCCATAATTAAATTGCTAATACACAAACTTGAGCTTTAAGCTGCCACATAGGATCTCAGTTAGATGGTCAATATATCAGTTCTTCTATCAGCAGTTCTTCTATTTTCCTTCTTGCTTTGAAAATATATTTACTTATATTTGTGTACAGTCTACTTATATTTTGTGCTGTGTACAGTCTATTTATGTTTTGCATTTCAAAGCCTGATATATTTGATATTCACCTGTTTCTCTTCTTTCGATGCTCCTTGTTGGAATTTTCTGACTCACTACCACTGCTGGTATTACAACGAGAGCGTGACCTGGACAAGAGGACAAAAATAACAATGATTATAATCTAGTTTGTTATACTGAAGATTGCCACTACAGCAAACATGCCTGCCATACAAGGTTTTGGATGATCTTTGAACCACAAAAATCACATGATGCCACCACAATGAGCTAAGGCAGGGAGAATGGTTAACTAAAAGGGAAAGGAGCAAGAATTAACTCAGGAAGGTAGTTCAGAGCTGGCAGGTTTCTTCAGTTGTTGTGGGATTAATATTCAACCACCCTTTTAAGCACAGTTGGGGCTGGGGGGAGGGAAAGAAAGCTAAAGACACGAAGAGAAACTAGTTACATAGAGGGTATCTTAAAATAATCTGGTAGAATTCTGTCCAATTGTAATAATACACACCAAACAGTACTTACTAGAAGAGACTCCCTCCCCAGCACTGGGAAATTGGAGGTTCCTTCCCCAACACTGTGATTCAAGGGTCTTCAAGACCACTTCCCATATGAGTGTTTTACAGCTCAAAATGATCCTAGGATTCTGGATCTATTTCCCCTGCTTTGCATTCTGTCTGGCAGCTACAAAAGTGCCATTAATAATGACCATAACATGTTGAAGGACTTCAGGGGTGGCCTCCTTTGCAAAAATGTCATCCAGTGCATTGCAACAGACTCTCCTGTTCTTTGCTGCACCGGGTCACACACAATGGGCTGTAGAGGCACTGGGGGAGGGCAGCAGGGTAGCAGCCCAAGCCTGAAATGGGCAAAACACAGCCCCATAAAGAAATCTGGGGGGAGCACATCTCTACTCTGCCTTCTGGGAGTGCATGCAGCAGCAGCAGTAGGGAGTAGCCCCCCCTCCCCCCAAGCCTGCAGCAGGCAACCTGCCCCACCCCCATTCTGCACACAGATCTGAGGGGTGCAGGTCCTCCTGTCCCCCCAGGAGTGTGTGCAGCAGCAGGAAGCCATCCCCACCCCCATCCACCCCCAGCTCCCAGACAAGCTGCCCACAGCCCGTTTCACTCCCTGCAGACATGCATTGCAGGCCCAAGTCCCAGGCACTACCCCCCGGCCTCAATTCTCCCCCCGCCTCCAATTCCCTGTGGGAGCTGCTCTCCAGGCTGCCTGGCGGTTATGTGCATATACACGCACATGGTGCCCCCTGCCTGACCACCCTCCTCCCACTCCTTCCCAGCTCCCTTCAGGCTGGAATTCTGCCAGCCTGCAGGGGCTTGTCGCAAAACTGCAAAAGCCGCAGGTTTCTCCAGTAAAATGAGAAATTTGCCTCCAGTAAAAGGTAAAATCTGTGGTTTACTCCATTTTCCTGTGGGAAATGGAAAACCGAGATCCCTGTTCATAACCCTGAAAAAACTCCCTTACACTGTGATGGCACTAGAACAGATACTACGAGTGCCTCCTCTCCTTTATTTGTTTCAACATCCTCTCCTGTCTTTCGGCATTTCAATGAGTGTTGTTAAGATGACCTGGTCTGTCCCCCGCTTTCAGAGAGCAAGAAAATCTAGGACCTCAGTATGGGGCTATGTGGAAGCAGAAATCACAACTTTAATGTGATGGCATAGCATGCAAGACTTGAGATATACGAATTTGTCACAAACTGAAACCACAGACAAGCACACTGACTGAATACAAACATTTAACTGGAGGAAACATCGTCAAGACAACCCCAGAACAGCACAGGCTACAAAAATAAAGACACAAGCTCAGCTTGTGACACCAAAGAAATGTGACACAGCAGCAAAGGGATTGCCACTGGGGGAACATTTGGATCTACGTGGAATGCATTTGCATTTACGTCGTTGCATATAAACACATCTCAAAGGTAAATCAATTCAATTCCAGAGTGGGTGTATTAAAGCAAACTGAGAGTCTGGATAATTCAAAAACTTGTATTTGGGCAGTTTACTCTGGAACTCTCAAGCTGATGTGAAACAATTTCCAAATTGTAGACAAGCCCTTTTGTCACAAGTTTATATGATGTGGTGTAGTAAGTTCTCGCAAGTTGTGCTTTGGTAGGTCTACAACAGATGGCATGCTATAGAGCTTCTCAGCAGAAAAAGAATACTTATCCAATTTACATGGGAGGGATTCAACAAGTATTGACATGTTCTACCAGAAAAAAGCAACAACTGTGAATAGTCCTGGCTGAGAGAAAATATAGACAATTGTATAAATAAAAACTGTGATTCTGTACTACTGGAGCTTCTGAAAATATTATAATTAAAGAGGATCATGTATGCCATCATTTCATTGGTTGTGCAACAATCTCTACCGAGATATAAAAACCAAAAACTCCAATTCCCCTAACCCCCAAAGTATATTTACCTTCTCCTTTGCTTTAGATCTGAATCTTCACCACTGTTTTGGGCTTTCCTATGACAAAGATTATTAATAAATTATATAATAAAATACCTATGGGTCATTTAATTTCGACTATTAATATACAAAAGTATACATACACCTTTTCCAACAGTGACTTCAAACAGGTGTTTGCTTTAAATAGCAAAATATTGGCAAGAGTAGTTTTGCAGGTCACTGCCAAGCACAGTATGAAAGCTTGATCTTGTTTCCTTCTGAAGTCAATTTTAAAAGCTCTTATTAATTCCAGTGTAAGCAGTTATGAACCCTGAAAAACTAGCTTTTGGAAATCCCTCATAAACAACACAATTATTGTCTTATAAAATAGACCAAAACAAAAAACATTAATTCAATTAAAAATTTGGGAAAACATAATTAGGTTAGTATCTATCCACTACTGTCAGTGTCCACAATCCCACGGGTGACATCTGACTTTCAAAAACAGTTCTATGCTGCTATGGCCCAAGAGAAAACTTGTTATTAGTACAGTCATCTGTCTATGTGGTAGAAGAACCAGATGCAACATAGTCCTCATCTCAAAAAATTCTTCTACTACACAAGTGTTATATGCTTTTCAAGATGTGCAATGCACATCTGAATTCCTTTTCTTTCCTGGGTCCTTCTGGCAGCTAAGACAGAAGGAGACAGAGTAATAGACAATAGGAAACATACTCCAATTAACACAAGGCTATACCCTACCAGGATATATCAATTCAGCTTTACTGACACTAGTGGATTTAGGTAGATTCACATGTCCTGAATATCTGGAATCTGAGACTATAGCTTCTAGTTTGATTATCAAACATATTGAATAAGAAAATTTCTTTCCTCTTCTCTAGCCATTTTATGACATGTTAAAGGGCTGACACAACATAAAATCACCCTATAAGGCACATATCCAGCTGGGAAAAGGTTCTCTCATCTATAAGAAGGCACTGCTTACAAGCCCTGGTACAGAGGTTACATAAGGCCAATGCTGCTTGCTACACACAAGACTCCAGACTCTGGGTAGGCTCCATGGACTAAATGTGGTAAGTTCCTGTAACTCAAATGGCCACAGGCTACAGTCTAAATTATGAAGGTAGCCCCTCCAGTAGGATGGCCAACCAAAGATTTTTTTTTTTTTAACAACAATCTATAAACATTTTACTGACAATCAAACTTTTTTACTGACATATGTCTTACAAAATGTAAATGTAACCCTTCTAATAGACCCTGGACAAGGGCTGTGTTCAAATGTATGGTTTAATACCAACCATAACATAAAAGTTTAATTGTCTGTAAAGTTTGCAGATTATCAGTAAAAAAATTTCTTTGGCTGGCAACCTTGCTTGACTGCAGCAATGGCTTAACACCCTGCTGCCACCAACTGCCAGGATCCCCTACTCACCCTCGGACCCTGATGTCTACAACTACACCCCATACCATAATGCCTCCCCCTTGCCTCACCCCCACTGGCCCCGCTCTTCCTGTCCTTGCATAGACCCCTAAGGAATGGCCATTGCATGCCAACTTACCACCTAGCAGTGTTACAGGCAGATGGGATGGGATGGGAGGCAACAGCAACGCCAGCACATGGCTGGGATTGGGGAATGAGCTATGGAGATTCCAATCAGCCACAAATCCCTAATAAAAGCTTCCTTCAGGATGCTGCTCTCTTGCTAAGACATCAGGTGGAGCTGCTGTGCTCTGCCTGTGCTTCAACACTGCCTCAAGCTGCTTTCCTATCACAGAGCTTCAGTCAAGCTCTGGTGGCTTCAGATTTTTCTACGCAGCTCGATTTTTTAATGGATTTTTGTAAACAGGCATTTTTAGCCTTGTTATTTATGGAGTGTCCATACATTTACAGAGAGGTGGTTACCCTGCTCTTTAGCTATATATGATCAGGAAAGAAAAAGGCGTTTTGAATGCATCTTCTTTTGGCTCTGTCTTTTCTGGGCATGTTTCTGCAAAGAATCTCACATTATATCACTTAATTTCCCTTCTATATGTTACTCAATTGTTTATATAATTAAAAAATAGCTATATACCTCACAGCTCTAATTTTGCAGACACATACTATGATATAATAAGACTCACTAAAGACCATACTAAGCAGATTTTCCTTAAGGGCCTCATCACTTTTCTTTTTTTGCCCAAAACAGTACTGATATCCTTTATAAAAGGCTGTTGTCAGTAAAATGTCTCTCTCTTCCACCCTCCCCCTCCAACCCCTCCTTCCCTACCTTTGCCTCTCCCTCTCTTTCCCCCTCCCCACCTTGACAAATGGATGAGCAACAGCAAATTATGCAAATCCTTAGATTTTGAATATTCTTTTTCACAGCAGCCAGAGTCAAGAATAGCAGCAAGGAAAGGAGTTAAGGCTTTCAAACTGCTCTCAGACTACCCCACTGGATTTTGAGGCACAAACACAGGGACCTACATCCCAGTATCTACATCTTCATCTTTTGTAGGGAGCAACCATTATGGATTTTTGTTCACTTGTTTGCAGTATTGTTACTGGTGGCTGTTGTATCCTCAGACACTTCTCTGGCTTCATGAGCTTTTACTGAGCCCCAAAGAATGCAGCACAAAAAGACTCCTGCAGAAAGTACAAGCTAACACTAATCTCCACACACTTACCTTCTTCTGACTGGCTGCCCAGATTCAGTTTCACTGCCACCTGATGGGTTCCGTCGCCGAGAATAAGGAAATTTTGGTGATTTATTGCGGTCATTCAGAGAATTATACAGTCCGCTGGAATCAAAACAGCAAGAATAAACAACTGATCTCAAAACTACTAAAGGATTTAACTGCCATGGTTGCATTCTACAGAAATACTGAGAAGTTAACATATTTAAATTATTTAAAATTGCTGTACTGGCAGCAATAGGAAGAATAGTAATTCTTTATATTGACAGGGTTGTTATTCAAAAGGAGTGTACTTAATAGGATTTGCTCAAGCTTACACTGAGATATTATTGCTTTTCAGGAATACATATATTATACCAAACCTTGAAATAAAGGATAATTACTCAGAACTATTCAGAGAATATATATATGTGGGCAGCAAGATAGGCCTTATGAGGAGCGTCTGAGGGACCTGAACCTGTTCAGCCTCAGTAAACGGAGGCTGAGGGGGGACCTGGTGGCGG
>JAGPOW010002514.1:1327082-1359149 GCA_030014935.1 Caiman crocodilus | reverse complement strand
CAGCACTTGTTTCCTGCCATTGGCAGGGGGTCAGACTAGATGGCCTGCTCTAGGCCCCTTCTGACCCTAGTTACTATGAAACTATGAAACTATGAATGGTAACACGATGTTCTAGAATGCTGACACTGATCCAACAGCTGTGTGCAGTGAGAAAATAAAACATTATTTCCTGAACAGGCATATTTTTGTAATCTAGAACAAGTAATTTAGGCCAGAGCAAATACGTATTTCAAATACGTATTTATTTATAATGCTAAAGAAAATCGGAGAATAAGAACCCTGTCCCCTCTACTTATGTACACATAATTTTAATTAATATAGTACAATCTGGATTCTTCAGTTTGATTTCTTAACCCCATGCAAAGATGATGGTTTTCAATCTAGCTAGAGTATACCTAATGGCAGCAAGCAGCTGTGCTGGACTGCTGAGGTGTTCCAATCATTGGCTGCAGCTTGAATTTCTAAGGGCATTGCTTCTCCAATCAGTTGTGTGAAAACACTGAGCTCCAGCTGAGTGGAGAAGTAATGACTTTTGAAGGAAAACCCAGAATGATCATCTGAGATGGTCATTCTTAAATTTGGCAACTGAAAGTTAAACGGGTTGTGAACCATCTCAATACAAAATACCTGCATTCTACTATATAAAATAAAACAAATATGCCATGGGCCTGAGAGTATTAACCTCACAGGTTATAGCTTCACTGCAGAGCTAACCTAAACTCTTATGCAAAGTGAGCCCTGGCACTGACCTCTTATTGTACAGACAGTTCTTTAATCTGGGTTTGGAGGGGCTTTGAACCTAGGTTTGCTTAACCCAACTAGGATATGGATTACAGCCAAGCATGTTGAACTCTGGCTATAACTCATCCACTCAGCAGCATGAATATAGGCTGTACCCCAGGTTAAATAACTTGGATGCCGACAAGTCCTCTAATGCCTTCCCACAATTCCTCAATGGTATATTTTTTCTTATCTTTTAACTACTTCCTCCTTTTGCGTAAGAAGTTGCTCACAAATTTTTAAATATTGATTTCACATTTATGCCCCCACATTCCACAGTGCATTTTCCATTTATACTCTGCATTTGAACAGAGATACGCTGCAGGGAAATCCTTTATCCCAGGACATTGCTAGCTGGAAACAGACTCTCACTAAGATTCTGATGGATTATTGTGATGAGATCAATAAATTCCACAACTTGGAGAGATGTACAAAAAGGAGCACCACTAGAAGAACTTACATCTATATTAACCCTTATGTTAGCACAGATTAATTGATCAAAGAACTAAACATCTGTGGTATCTTAGGTGCAAGTAATCATGATTTGATTATATTTGTTGTGTGAAAATAGAATGCATTTCCAAGCTAATATATATTAAAAGGAGGAAACATTATAAACCAAATCAGCTGCAAGGAAAAAAAACCCTTCAATAATGATTAGGAATTATTTAAGAAAATTTTGCCATATGTTCAATCCCTCAATTGAGAAAGAAAGGCTGGACACATTAAAAAAAAATTTGGCCTAGAGAACTGAAGGTAGCTACAAAAAAAGAAAATGAAAAAAAAATCCCTAGAGAAGCTAGGAATTGTAGACATTAATAAAACAAATGATAAAATGTGATAAGGGAAGCAAAAAAGCACAAAAGCAATAAGGAAGAGATTTTTAAAGTATATTAGGAATGAAAAGAATCCTAATCATGACACTGGCCCGTTACTGGCAGGAAATGGTAGAGTACAGAAATGGCAGAATTAATAATAATGCAAAAAAGGTGAAAATACTGAATATTTCTGTTCTGTATCTGGGAACATGCCAAATAACTTAGCCTGAGCACAGGAATACTTTTTAGTACAGTAGTAAGGCAGGAGGAAAGAGTAGTAACTATTAAATATAAGTAAGACATTTGAAATCAGCAGGTGTGAGTAACTACGGAACACAGAGCATGAAGGCAGCACCTGGTCACTGAGTTCAGCCCTCTGCTACCATACACTTGACATCATATAATCCCTTATATAACTTATCAAACTCTGTCTTAAAAGTTAGGGGTTTTTTGCATCCAATATTCCTACTGAAAGGCTGTTCCAGAACCTCACTGTCCTCTGATGGTTTGGAACTTTCTCCTTACTTCCACCCTAACCTTTTTTGTGGCTAGTTTATACCCATTTTTTCTCAGGCCAAAAATTATCGTTTAGCTCAAACAGTTCTTCTCCATACCCGCTATTTACTTCCTGATGTGTTTATGGGGAGCAATTACACCCCTTCTTACTCCTCCCCCACAGGCAGCACAGCCGCAGCGGACCCCTTGGGGAGTGGGGGTGGCAGATGCAGGCTGCTTGCTGTAGGCTTGGGCTTCCTGCCCTGCTGCCCTCCCCACTGGGGCCTCTGCAGCCCAGTGGGAAGGACCTCACCATGGCAGCATGGGTGGGCAGGGGGTGCCTTGCCATGGCAGTGTGGAGCTCCTAGCAGTAGCAACAAGCTTCCCCACCTGGTCCTGCTCTGTTCTGCTGTGCCAGGTCCTGTCTGCTGGGCTACAGGGTCCCAAGAGGAGGGCAGCTCGCCCCCACCCCACGCACAAATCTGGAGGGCATATGCCCACCCTGCACCCCCTGGGAGTGCACTCAGTGGCAGAGCCAGCTCCCCCGCACTGCCCAGATGAGCCACCCACGGCTCCATCCCACTCCCAGCTAGGGCCCTGTAGCCACGCACTATCCTGGGCCTTAAACCCATGCACTGCCTGGGCTGGACAGCAGCCCCAGTCCCAACCCCCACACCAGCCCTGCCCAGCTCCCTCCCTCCCAATGGGGGTCTGAATCCCTCCTCACCCCCCACCAGACTTACCTTTAGGAGCTGCTCTCCAGGCTGCCAGGCAGTCACGTGCATGTGTGAGGGTACACGTACACATGGAGACCCCTGCCTGACTGCCCTCCTTCTGCTCCGCCCAGTCCCTTGCAGGCTTGAACTCTGCAAGCCTGCAGAGAGCTCTATGCAAAAGTGGAAAATCCATGTGTTTCCATTAAAATGAAAAATCCACATTTTTCTCAATTAAAGGGAAAATCTGAGGGGGGCAGTTCCATTTTTCCATGGGAAACAGAAAACCTGGACCCTGATGATAATAATTTCAGTTTTTTCTGCAATTCCCTTAATACAGGTTTCCCTTGCTTTGTGTGGGTTCTGTATGTGCTAATTCACTTTTATTCAATGACTTTTTTTATACCAAAAATTAATTATATGCAAGGTAAATTCACTCTTACGCAATCAGTGTGGTGGAAGCCAGCAGTCAGCTGCTTTGTGCAGTGCATTGTGGGAGCAACGCACACCAAAATATAGTCTCCTGTGTGGATCTGTGCTCCTTGCTTGTTGTCTGTGACGTGTTTCTGTAGTTGCCATCCCCATTATGCTTGTGCTTGTGTGTACTGCCTGCTGTTGGAGAGTACTAAAATTGTCTTGTAAAAATGGTAGAAATAGGTTTTGGGGGTCAGTACATTCAAAGGCTTGGAATGTATCCCTATTTGTTACATTGTCAAGTGGGTTCCTTTATACAAATTCAAGTTATGCACCAGTTTCCAGGAACGCATGTACAGCATAAAGCAAGGGAAACCTGTAATCCCTAAGTTTTGTTTACCTTTTTGATGTTTTTTTTTCCCAGATGCATCACTTTACACTTATCTGCACTGACTATCATATGCCATTTAGTTGCCTATTTGCTCCATCATGCCAGAGCCTTCTGTAGTCCCTCACAGTCTGCCTTGGTCTTTATTATTTTGCATACTTCGTGACATCTGCAAATTTGGCCACCTCACTACTCACCCTCTTCTGAGATCATTTCTTAACATGTTAAACAGCACTGGTCCCAACACAGACCCCTGGGTGCCACAGTTTACTTGTCTGCACCCTGAAAACTGACCGCTTATACTCGCTCTTTGCTTTCTATGTTTAAACTCATTTCTAATCCATAAGTACACATTCCCTGTAATACTGTGACTACCTAATTTACTTAAGAGCCTCTGATAGGAGACCTTGTCAAAGGCTTTTTGGAAGTTCACATATACAATTTCAACTAGACCAGCTTGGATCCACCTGCTTATTGATACCCTCAAAGATCTCTAATAGGTTGGTGACGCATGATTTCCCTTTGACAAAGCTGTGTTGATTCCTCCCCAGTAAATCATGTTCATCTATGTTCTGAACAAATTCTTTTTTGAATGATCATTTCTACCAATTTTTCCAGAACAGAAGTTAGACTCACTGGCCTGTATTTCCCTGGGTCCCCTCTAGAGCCTTTTTTAAATATCGGAATCATATTGGCAGCCCTCTAGTCCTCTGGTACAGAAGTTGTTTTTAGTAATAGGTTACATATCATTTAAGAGTTTAGCAATTTCTGATCTAAGCTCCTTCAAGACCCTAGAGAGAATGCCACCAGGTCCGGATGATTTTCTACTGTTTAGTTGATCAATTTTCTCTATGACCTCATTTACTGTAACCTCAATTTGGGGCAGCTCCACTGACTTGCCCCTAGAGAGGAGTAGATCTGGTGTGGGAATCTCTCCAATACTTCCACAGTAAAAACAAACCCCTTGTACATTTCCTGAAGGTGGCACTTATCAGGTAGGAATTCTGAACCTACTGCTGGTCATTCCAGCCTACATGGGATTTGTAGGACCAAGTAAGTTTACCCTACTCCTTGCTTGTGGTCCTGCTCCAGAATCACCAGTCAGTATGGAAGAGAGATTCTAATGTTCTTTAAACTTGCATCATTGGTCTCCATACTCACCTAGATGCACAGTCTCTTCCACTAGGCTCGCCATTACCTTTGCCAGGCACTGCTGAAATGCCCACCAAAATATCTGCTTTGTATTTGCCCACTGTTCCCAAAATAAGTATGTATTAATGCCAACAGACAGAAAAGATTCAGGTTTAGCTAAAACTGTTTACAGACCACAGGCAGCAATATGAAGCAAATGCTGAACTAGAAGTGCTTTATTTTACTGAGTTGATGAGCTAAGAATACACAGGAAAATCAGAAGAGTTCTCCCACAATACATTGCAAAATGATTCAGAGCAACACAGATTCACATATTGCTAAAAACCACAGATAAGCACCCAGAAATCATAGCATTTAACCTTGGTCAGCACAATTAGGGCAGTGTGAAGCTTCAGCCACTGATTCGATTCGGTGGAGATTCAGCCTGATTCAGTGGCCACATCTCCAAATCCAAATTGAATCAGGAGACCCTTTAATCTCTCCAAATCAAATCGGAACCCTCCAAATCAATCTGGAGAGATTTGATGATTTGGACATAGACACAGCTTTATGTGTTTTTTCTACATACCTCAAGATACCAGGCGGCTCATGAACACTGAGATGGTGGGGTGGATGGAGCATCTCATGGGAGCACAGGGGGTGGGTGGTCCCCAAGCACACTTGGCGGCAGACCCTGAAGTGGACCAGAAGCAGTTCTGGTCCACTTCCAGATCCACCACAGAGCATACGGGAGAATCCCTCCACCCCCCCAGCTTGGCAACTGGTGCCTCCTGGGTCTGGGGGGGCACCTGGGGTCCCCCTGCAGCCAGTCACCAAGCCGGGGGGCATGGGGAGGGGTTCTATTAGAAACTGTGCAAATCTATATGCAGTATATAGGCTGTATATTTAATAAAGTTTTTAATAAAGTTTTTACCATAATTTGAGGTGGAAAGAGTTATATTCAGTGTTTTCGTTGGCTGCTAAAATCACAAGCTTGCATCTATCCCAAGGACAATATTAATAGTGAAGCAGCAGTATGACAGCCTGTAGCAGGTCTCAGCCTCCAAGGGCATCTGTGATGCCCCTTGATGGTCCCTTAAGCCCTATCCTACACTCCAGATACTCGGGATGCACTCCGTTCTTCTGCACCGGGCACACCTTGATGTGATTATTCTTCATATAAAAGGGAGGCTGCCCCCAGATCCTTAAGTGAACCCAGTCTGACTCAGCCTTGCCCCTGGGATGCGGATCTGTGGCCCTCCTAGCCTCACTAGTATCCCAGAACACCAGTCGCCTTATGAGCTATTCATGGACTACATTCACCCCTATAGTCATGGCCATACCTTGCAGATGTTATTCTAGATTCACACACCAGTTTGTACAGACTTCAGCCCTTTTGGCTTTAGTCCATTGGTTACTCTCACTGTCAACTGCCAGCTTAGGCCCACTTCTTCTAGTCCAGCTTCACTGTTTCAGCCTTTGGCCTGCCTCACTCTTTTGGGGCTGAAACTCTGGCCCTCTCAGCTATAGCCTGTCCCTTTCTTCCTGCTGGGGCTCACACCCTGACCCTCTTAGCTTGGAGCCTGCCCCTGATAGGGCCAAAAACATGGAGTACCTCACAGGCATCTCTGCGTGGCCTCCTGCCCTCCCCACTCCAGGCACTATCTAGTCCTCCAGGTTATCAAAGTAGAAGAAAATTGCAAGCGATCACTTTAAACTGAAACAAAGTTCCCCCTCTGGGTCATCATACCACTGTCAAGCCCCCTCCCCACTCTCTGGCACTCTCAGTCTTGGGAGTACCTGGCATGACTTGTACTCCCACTTACTACCAGCTCCCACTTACCACCAGCCTGAACTGGAAGGAGCTCCTCCTGCAGCTAACCTCTGTTTAGCTGCCGCTAATCCTGCTTTCTGCTTCAGTTTCTCTCAAAGTAACAGGAGCCACTGGCCCCCGTTACACAGCCTAATAACATTTTCTCCATTAGAGGTGACAAAATCATACTTTTATCTCAAATTACATATGAACATTCTACTAATGATGTTAAGGCTGGCTTCAACATGATTCTTGTTTCTTCTGCCAAAGTGCAATTTGCTAAACAAGAAGAAAATATATATGACTGAAAAATAAAAGCATGTGCTTTGTAATCTAAGCTTATAAATGATAATGGTGTTATTTTAAAACCCCTTGCTATATATCAAAGGACTGATCAAAACAATTCACAGCTTTGAAAATATTCAAATGAAACCAGGGACATGTGTGGAAATGTTAGGTAATACGCCTTATCTGACTCATCGGTTTGTTATGACACTGCTACTCATGAAAATATTAAATTAACTACCTTCAAATATTCACCCAAGCAAAATCTTGTGCCACTGCACAAGATTCAAAAACCTTACCTTTGGAGGCCATTTTCCTCCCATGGTGCACTAGATTTCCTTCTTTGGGTTTCAAGGCTATTTTCATTTTTCACCTTTTTAAAGCTAAAAGCAAGCAAAGATAAATTAAAATTTTTAAAAATATATTTTTTAATATTATTTTTTCCTACATTCCCATTATCAGTCATATGAGGGACATACAAGCACAGAATGTGCAGTCCCTGGCTTAAAGCCATTTCCTCTCCTAATGCTAGGAGATTCATGCTAAAGAATCTCTCCAAGATGTATACTATGCTTGGAAGGTAAAAAGAGTGCTTGAAAAACCATCTATGCAATATCAATCCTGACACCTCTGGAAGCAATGTTCCAAAACAGCCAGAAACTGGAAAACTGGACTCACAAAGAGGTAGTGGTATATGTAAGCAAACTCTTTCCCCACCTATATGTAGAGTAGAAGCTAGCACCATGTCCTAAAATGTCTGAATCTTTTCAGGAGCATTCCTTCTCTCTTTCAAATTCATCTTTTCCTGCTCCTAGTTTTTAACATCTTAAATTTCAGTCAAGGAAATAAAGGGTAAGCATCCCAAGACACTTAATTATCATTCCAAGTGCTAGTCTGTGGTATCGAATGGACACTGCTCTGTATTCAGTGGCTGCTCATATTTTCCCTGATGTTCTCCTAGCCCTTTTCTGCAACTACAAACAATGATTTGGACTGAATATTCACATTAGTTGACACTAAGC
The DNA here is from genome assembly GCA_030014935.1 of Caiman crocodilus. Classification (NCBI taxonomy): domain Eukaryota; kingdom Metazoa; phylum Chordata; order Crocodylia; family Alligatoridae; genus Caiman; species Caiman crocodilus. The sequence continues at coordinate 1,351,290 of JAGPOW010002514.1, read as the reverse complement.
TCCTGAACAAGTATTACTGGTATAGCATTGCACTACAAACATAAGAAGTTTCAAAAGACAAGTTAAATATCAACAAAGGCTGTCAGAGAGGCTTACTTGGGGAGGAAGAACAAAAACCAGCATTCTTCACTCACAAAGTGAGGTATGTCACCTCCATAACATATTCTGTTTTATGAAGGGAATTTGCCTATTTAACTTGTTAATCCAATTTTAACCTCAGCTTCCTGTTGCTTCAGGTTATCAAGTTAATCATTTAATTCTTATATACTATAAAAACTACAAAGTAAGGTAGCAGAAAAAAACATCTAAATTAGGTTACTTGAACATGTGAATCGATTTTTTCTTGATACTTCACTGATTAGGCAAACAAGCTTAAACGCATGCAGTAAATCTATTCTCACCCTGAAACATGTTTGTTACAGGTTGGTCAAATAAATGTGGCAAACAGTCTCTGTCCTGAACTGTGAGCTCCCCTTTTTTGGCATAGCATAACAATTACACAATGAAGTGAGTCTCAGAATGGCATTACATCTGAAGAAATGTTAAATGCACGTCCAATATGGCTTAGAGAGAAAGAAATAATCCTGGGGAGGTAAATTAGATTCCCAAGCCATTACTCATTCAGAGCAGACACACATTTTACCTCTGAAGTCGTAGAGCATGGCAGCTCTTCAGATACTGGCATTATTTTCAGGAATGCAGTTGCAAAAGGGATTGAGTTCATTTAGTATCTTTGAAAAGCCAAGGACTTAAATTTCACAAGAGATTACTGTTTTCTCTGGCTTACCTTGAATTTATACCATTTATGCAGAGGTGACCAACTATCTATTTGAACAGTCAAGAAGATGATAAGCTATGAAGAAGACTGGGCTCAGAAGAGTTGTTACAAGATTCTTTATAAGCATTCTCAGAGAGCACTACTGGAATTAATAGGGAGGGAAGACAGCAGTAGATGGCAACCTTTACAACCTGTGGGCCAGAACAACCTGGTTTTGGTCCAATGCAGGCCGGGTGGCTTCAGCAGCACATCTGTAGCAGGAGGCTTTTGGTGGACCCACACTGGGGCATGGCAGTTGCGAGCTGACCCTGAATTGCCATCACTTCTCCCCAGGCCCCCAAACCACCCTCTAGTCCCTGCCTTTCAGCTGCAATGCAAGCACAGATGGAAGTTGCACAGTCCCGATGCAGCTCCCCACCAGGTGCATCTACACTGCAGCTTGAGGAAAGAGGGGTGGGGAGAAGGCAGTGGAATGGGCACAGCTAGAAGCTGCTTGGCACGGGCAGAGGGCCCTCACTGTCCAGCTCCAATGCAGACGCAGGCATGGACATGGGCAAAGCTGTCCAGCTGTATGGGTCAGATCCAATAGCTCCACAGGCCAGAAGCAGCCTGAAGATCGTATGTTGCTGACCCCTGGAATAGATTGTTGAACTAAAAATGCCTCAGAGACAAGGTGTATTGCCTTTCTGGTGCACTAAGTTTAGTGCAGGTAGAAAGTATTTTTCAAATGTAGGCACAGAGCGGAAGACCATCAAGTAACTTTATGAATATTGTATTTAATTCTATAGGTGGTGACATTTCTTAATATCTTTTCTACAAATGGAACAAGTCTCTACACAGATAAGTGCCATGAATAAAGAAACATATCAAACTTCAAAATATGCAGCATGCAAGGAAAAGCAGATAACATCCTTGAAGTTGCTTTAATCTCATTTTTTTTAATTTGCTATGATTAGCCTTGCTTAAAAAACATGTATCAACAGGAATCTGTCAATTAAATGTTTTAGGCTATTTCAATTTTATGATATTTGAAGTTGGTTTTTTTCCTCTTAAATATGCCTGTTGGCTGGAGATACCTATTTCAGTTCTGAAAGTCAAACCAAATGGCTCACATTAAATTCAGTGGAGCTTTGGCAACTGACACCATTTGAGTACCTGGCCCAACAAATTAATACACTTTGCTTGATGTTACTCCTAGGTTTTCAGGATGCGCAGTGGCATGAAGTTGGTGGGGACTGCAACAACTGAGAACAATACTACTAGTAATACTACTTTCCTAAAATGGGCAGGAGAGGGAAAGGCTATGCCTGCCTTTTCTCCTGCCCAGAAGCCTAGCTGAGCAGCCCTGTACCCCAGGCAGCCCAGACACAAGGGACAGTACTGACTGTCACTGCTGATTGCAATGGAATGATTAGCTGCTGCTTCTGTGGCAATTATTTTTGTGCCACCCATCCTCAAAGGCAACACTCCTAGCTACTGGCCTGGTTACTCCCCAACCTCCTCCAGCTACACTATGGCTTCTGCCACACACCAAACAAAATGATGTCTCTAGATAGAAGCAGAAGGTACGATACACATTTCATCCTGTCAGAGGATTTTTTGTGACCACTCTTCCTTTGTAATCTTGACAGAGTTATGCCTGCCTCCCAAAGTTGCTATGGAAGCAGCAGAATTGCACACCAACCCTGATACAAACAAGAATTTCCATGTCACAATCTGGTCTTTTATGCTGAAATCAAGACCTAATGTTTTTCTAAACAAGTTGCTCTAGTTTAACAAAGTAGTAACGAACCATTGGGTGAAATTTTATGTCTTGTGTTATTAGGTGAAACTAGATAATCATCAAGATCTTTTTTAACCTGTGAATATTTAATATACTTTGTTCTTCTATCTGAAACTGGGAGTGCTTCTTTAAGCCAAAGGAAAGCTTTTGGTCTAACTACACTTACCTTTTTACTGGGGAAGGTGCAATAATTTTGGTGGTTCCTTCATTCTCTCCATTTTCCATATTTGCTGTAATCTGGTTTATGCTGTTGGATCCTGAAAAATATATTTTTAAAATTCTTTAAGATGTTCTTTTATACATTTTGATATATTTTGGCTATGTCACAAGACCTTATGCAGGCTTACTGAATGCATATGGCATTGTTATAGTATTGTGAAATGCAACAATACAGAATTCCCAGATACTCATTCCCAAATTCTGGTACAGCGAACACTTGCAAGTCATTCACTGGGATCAGCTAGGCAATGTCAACTCCATGCACTTATTTCTAAACTAAGTATATGAAAAGTAAGCTAAACATTTAGCTAAACAGCTAAAAGTCAGCTGTATTACATTCTTTCACAATATTATCTTTCTACTAGCACTTCTTGAAGTTCCTAGAGGAATATTACCATACGCCTTTGAATGACACAATTTTTAAAAGCAAATATTTCTAAAAATGGCCCCCATCTTAAATTTGAGTTAGAGAGAGAGTTTCCCCTTCCCCTATTATTAAGTAAATAGCTAAGAGAAAATCAAGTAAATGACAACTTATTAGTGCAAGGGCATCAAACTTACTCCTCCCTTCCTCTCCTTCTCCATGTCTGATTTGAAGGCTGCTCCACTAAGTCTGGAAATCATGCATATAGCATGGATCCTTGAGTGGCTGGAATGGGCACCACATGCAATACAGTCTGGCAAGAGCAGCAGCCTTGCTGCACATGAGACCTTCCCTCGCAGGACTGAGACTGTGCCACATATGGTGCCTGCTCCAGCCAGTCCGGGACCCGCAATGCTTGCAGCACCTGAGAGCTCTGTATGTAACAGAGATCTCAAGACCAGCTGGAGCAGGCAAGGTGGGAGCTGCATGTCCTACAGCAGGCGCCACATGTGGTGCAGAACAGCTAGAACCAGCTGGAGCAGCTGCTAGATCAGATATGCTGGGGAATGAGGAAAGGGAAGGAAGGGCATGGGAGAGGGGCCATGGGCTAAATCTGGCCTTCAGCCTGGCCTTGTGCAGACCTTGCCCTATATGCATCTGAGCAGACTCAAGTGCAGTACCAGGGGCCAGATGGTGGAACTCCACAGGCTATACCTTTGACACCCCTGTATTAACTGTATTGAATACTAGGAGAAACTATGCACACCATTCTGAAGAGTTGGACAGGACCAGTATGCATGAGCAGAGCAGTATATTATATTAACTTATGCAACATTGAGAAAAGACTTAATATAATGAATATTAAACACTTTCTATTATGGTAATCGCACGAGCAGTTCATTAGTTTTGTTTTGGACAAATGGCTCATTTATCCTACAATGTCTTCATGGGCCAGATCTTGCTCATGACCTATGATAACTAAATTTGAATAACTGCTGCATTACATACATCTTTAATGCTTTCTACCTTTCCTTAGAGTTTTCTGCAGAACTAGAATAACAGTACAAACATCTATGATACAATACATCTGATATGAAAGAATAGAAAAAGTATTCAAGCAAACCCAATTGCTATTACTTCACTGTACTATTAGTGTTTCAATATCAGGACTACAGGCACCATAGCATTTTTGTGCATAGGCCTCATTTATTCCTGGTTGCTTACCTGTTGTCCCAAAAAGTTACTGCCAGCATTCTCTGAACTTTTCTAACAGAGTTTACTTACATATGTGCTTTGATTTGCTTACAGTAATTTCCATGAAGTCATTTTTTCAATGGAATATAAATACACTATTAGATTTTACAATCTTTACATTTAATAATTTCTGGAGCCTTACAGAATCATTAAGTCTGTTTTATCAATTAAACTACTTCCCTTGATATCAGAATGTAGTGTTTGTATTTAGATCTATTAAAGAGGAGAGGTGTTCATGAGATCAAACGACAAATATATTTCATGGAAGTTCATGCACTGTCTGCATAATCATAGAAATTAAGGGCTGAAAGAGACTTCAAAAGATCATCAAGTCTAACCCTCTTGCCCTGGGCAGGAATTATATTAATAAATATTGCAACAGATGGATTTTTGTATGTGTATATTTTTAAAATATTGAAAAGAATTAAAACAGTCTAGATATTCTTGGGAATAATACCATTTTAAATATACCATTTTAAATAATACCATTTTAAATAGGAACTATCTGTTAAATAAAAACATTAACATTAATTATTGTTCCAAGCTAGTCATCTCCTGCCTTTATTTCTACACACCATATACATAAAATACAAAATTGGCCAAATTTGTATTCTATTAAAATGTGCAAGTATTTTACAGTTTTCAGAGTGTAAATCTATGACAAGTAAAATGTTACAGCTTTTATGAGCACCAATAATAAAGCCACTACATAACTAAAACTGAAAACTAGGGTACATTTTTTAGTCAGAATCTAGAATATATATCCTTTTAAACAAGCTTTGGCACTGATATTTGCTCACCCAGAAGCACATTTCTCAGAATTAAGGATTTTTTCTGTAACGTGCTACTCTGAATTATAAATGGAATACTTAGACCAGTGTAACTACATTTCCTCATTTGCATAAATGAAGGGAAAAGTGGGCTTTTTTACAGCTAGGTATTTATCCAAAATGAGGAATATTCTGTTTTATGGGTCTAAGCTTAGTGGTTACTGACATAGAAATATTAAAATGTTTCTTACATCAATCATTATTTCAGAGAATCACCCTCCATATGACTGGAGTATCTGCTATTATCAGGGAATTCAAATGAAGTGGCCCTGGGAGCCATACATATGGTAGCTAACTTTTGTACTTTTATGTCAAGTGCCATGACTTTTGTTGCCTTCCTTGAAGTCTAAGCTTCTACAGATATGCAATTATATGAGCATCTCAGAATTCATTTGGGGGAGAAAAGTTTCTAGTTCTCAACATTTCAAAGAAAACCTTAAAAAATATAATGCAAATCTGTGAAGGTTCAAACACAAGTAAAAGGAACTCAAAATTTATTTTCTGAAATGTCATTATTGTAATCTAGTCTCATAAACAGAACAGACTTTTAATGCATGCAATTGATCATTCCGAAAGAAAACACATTAATGTTTGAATAAGATGTATCCTGCAGTTTAATGGTAGACATCCATGATCTTATGTAGGCTTCTCAGGTCAGAGATTATGTTAGCCTCTGTCCCATTCCTGGCCAGGCAAAATGTGCTACTTCCATGTAAACATTAGCAAGCTAATTTTCCAAATTGTTCCTAAATCAGAACAGCAACATTTTAAACCCATTTTGCAACACTGAAGTCATGTATACAAGGTACGAGGCAGTCATGAATCAGGTTCTAAAATCATTTACAGGAAGCTGAGCATTTTCAATTATTGAGTAAAACCCCACTCTTCGGGTGGTGGTAGGTGACATCATAAAAATATTTTCCGAGAGAGAACACCCTTCAGGAACTTTCATAATAGATCATTCAACCAAAAGGCCTACTAACCGTTTCATCAGGCAATCTAGTATCCAGAGGTTGCAAGCTACACCAAATTCCATTCCTATCACAATAGAATGCTACAGAACAATGAGAGATCCTGAACGCTGCTGCAGTGGTTAAGTTTATGAGTCATAATTTAAATGAAATTTAGTTGTAACCCTTTCCTAGATAAACTGAAAAAGAAAGCCAATACCAGTGCACAGCAATCAGTAATTCATACCCCAGCCTTATGCCTTCTAAGAAAATTCTCCAAAACGAACACCAAATTAGAAAACTAACCAGGCTTGCTTGGTGCTAACCATCCAGAGAGCCTTAGGATAAATATCAATTGATTTTGTAGGAGTGCTTTCTATGGAGAAAACAGTCGTGCAATCCTGAGATTAAGCAGAAAACAAGTAGGCTTTTCTCTTTTATTTTTAAATTGGGGTCAGTAATTGACATCTGCATCAGCACCAGATGGCTCCAAATTCCATACAAGAATTCTACTAGAAAATCTACCTGGTAAATAAAAAGACCACCAGTTGGATGGAAATACTAACTGTAGTCATTAAACATGACCCATTTATTTCTGCAAAATCCCATGACATACTTTATAGGAAATGTTATTTAAAAAAAATCAATACCGAAGCTTCAATTTTGATCTCAATGACAGTTGCATATGGCAGAGCTACTCTAGTGAAGACAAAAGCAATAAAAAGGCATGAAACCAGTGTAACACAAGATCAGAAAATCAAGGTTTCTAAATTTAGCTCATATCCAGTCCATAGGTTAAAAGCATCTAACATTTGTTTAGGGTACCAAAACCTCCTAATGCGCCTTGACTAATAGATTTTCCATCTGTTATTCAATGAAACAGTTAAAATGCAAAGCTAAAAAGCCTTCCATTGTTCACTGTAATAAAATAAAAACATATTAATTGCATGCACATTAAGCTTCCTTGGATGACTATTCTCTAATTCCAGGAAGACTGACATATGTAATGTTTGAAGGAAGGGCCACTTCACCATACATGAGTTTAAATCAGGTTCCTTGGAAGATAATCTGTGAGACTAAAGCCAAACTGTCCATCCCATCAATGGAGCCAGATGATTTTTCATGAATATTTCATGACTTCAGCTGAAGTTGCCCTCCAGTCCCAATTTTAAGCCCCATATAGTAAGCCGATAAAGAATAAATTTCCCCAACATTATATTTTCTTGGTATCTGTTCCAAATACAATTCAGAGTTCAGCTTCTAGTTACTGTGTTATTTGATTTATAACCATATTACAATAGGCCAGTATGACAAGGCAGCACTAAGAGCAACTCAGAGCTACAAAAGATAGCTAAGCCCTCCATTAAAGTAGTAGAAGCAAAAAATGAGGGGGGAAAAAGATGCGCTATATTTAATGTTTTGTGTCATTAGTAACAACCACCACCAAGGGACAAAAACGGAAACACAGGCACAGGAAAACTGAAATGAGAGAAACAGTAGGGATATTAAGTTTGACACCCCTGCTCTCAGCTTTACCTTGTGCCCTAGGCCAAATCCAGACCACAGGCCTTCTCGCAGACCAAATTCAGCCTAGGGCATGGGACAGTGGTCACCACAGTGGTAGCCACAACAGCAGGCACTGCAGTAGCAGCTGCTGCAGCAGCAGTGGGGCAAGTGGCTGTATCCCAAGCAGGCACTTCCTGTGGTGGTGAGCAAGTGGCAGCAGGCCAGGTGGCTGAAGAGCAACAGATAGGCTACACTGTATAGCCCACCCTCACCCCTGCTGCCAATGGCCACATCCACTAGGGTCCTTGATTCTGCAGCAGGCTGTGCCCCCAAATTTTCTGGCCCACTGGTAATCCAGTGGCCTAGATGGAGCAGCTCCACAGGTCAAAGCCAGCCTGCGGGCTATATGTTTGACAACCCTGACTTAGATTATATTTATATATAGACTGGAGAGTGCACCATCTCTAACTATGGCTCTTCAGACTTAAGCTCTTCATTCGCTCATTACTCTCCCAAGCACAGCAGTAGTGATCTTTTGCACACTGATGACAAAAGATCCAAGCAGAACTGAGCCCTGAAGTGACCTAAGTGAACTAAGCTGAGTGTAGAAAGGAAAGTATTTTTGTAACTGCTTATATAGATATTAATAGCATTAAAAGGTGAGATATTGAGCTAGAAGGAGGAAAGAAGGAAATTACTTGCTACACTAGGTAAGAATTGTGTGAGGAAAATCACTTGGATTTTTTTGTAGACAACTATTATCTCTTACAAAAAGATAAAATAAAAGTTATCAGCCCCATAACATAAAAGACACTTGGAACAAAACACTTAAAAAACAACATATAATACATGAAGAGACAGAATCCAATTATACTACACCCAAAAAAATACTGTAGTATTATGGATGACTAGCTATGTTGACTACCACTGACAGAATTCATACTTTCCTAAAAAAAAAAAAGATGTATTTTAATAAACTATATCACATGATTCCCTCAGACATATTACTAAGGGAAAGCTTAAAGTAACTTATAAGACTACTTCACACTGTTAAGTTCATCTCCTAAATCAGAATTATTTTGTACGATTTCAAGTCTACTGTGGGTTCATATTTTTAACAAATGATGCATAAAATGAATTAAGTGAGGCAGAATGGACTTCCTGGGTTAATTGGGTTCCATACTGTTGCACCCAAGAAAGATCAATGGAAACAGTGGTGATTTGTACCAGTAAGTACAGCCTGTCACAAAGTATCAAATTTTACTGTAGCATGAAGGCAGACCTGTCATCTGAAAATCTTTTTGTAACAGAGAAAGGGGGCTAACTTTGTGTATCACTATACATCCTCATATACAAAATGAAAAGCAAGATGAAAAAAAAACAACAGCAAGAAAGTTACAAGTGTAGGACAGCCTGTCAGGGGAACATATATGTCAATGATTCTTAACTAGGGTGCCATGATACCTTCAGATCCTTTCAAGGGTGCAGAAGGGCGCCACCCAATATTAGCATTGTTATGTCCGTAAACATGATTCACAAAATCAGCCCAGAGATTTCAAGTAGGAATCCATAGTGTCAGACGCATTAAGACCTGTTGCAGCTTTCCTGAGATTTTTGCAACAGAAAAACTAATTTGTCATTTTTCTGTATTAAAAAAACAACTGGAAACTAAGAGCTGGCATTTCCATGAGCCTATGGAGGGGTGCCTTAAGTCTAAAAAGGTTAAACACCATTGATTTATGCCTTTCTTTTACAAATCTTCTTGCCCTCTGGTGAATGACACGGCTCTCTCCCCTTTAGCCAGACGATGTGTGGCATATGCATCATTTATTCAGTTTTGTAAACAGTCCTTTCAAAGAAGGCACGCCCACCACCAAGAAGTGAATGCATATGTGGAATGTTTAGGTGATTTCTACTGAGTACACAAATTAAATTAAAAAAAAATCAAATCAATGAATAAAAAAAAAGCTATAAAGACATACGTTTATAAAGTAAATGGGACAACAAAGTTATACTTAAATTTGGAACCTACAAAATTTTATAAATGCATAAGCAAGATGGATCTTCATTCCTTGGGGAATCTTGCATAACATTGTATTGGCAAACAAGAACAGAAAGTTCTCAATTTTCCAGTACTCAGACAAATTACATTAATTATAAGCAAGAACAGTTTGCCTGCTACTGAAGCAATAAATAAAGGAAGATACTCCAATGCCTATTCTGAACAGATTTTTTTTAACAAAACCAGGGATCTGTGTGGCAGATGACAAACTCACCCCTTAAATAGTCATATTTTTTCTAAAAAAATGAAGAAAAGAAAGATGGGAGATTTTGAACGTAACCACTGAATAGTGAAGTTGAACATATGCCTACCAAAGCATGTCAGAATTCTGCTGCTGTTTGCAAAATGCACAACTAGCTTTAAGACAAAACTACCCTCAAAATGGCTTATGAGTATACACATCTCTCCAGGAAAACAGAAATGTGCAATAATCCACAAGAAAAGCAATGCCTCTCTTCAGGCGTTTAGCTCAAACAAGCAGAAATCCTAAATTACATTTTTTGAGAACAGTAATTCAGTTCCACCACTCCTGAGGGCTGACTATATACATCAGGTGGAGAGCATAGCACACAGGAAGTAATGCTATAGCTGAATACATATTTTTTGTTTAGAATTCAAAAAAAATTAAGACCAGCAACTAGCATGGACCATTCCTGGGTCCGTGCAGCTACCTTCTGCATCCCATTTTAGGAGCCTACAAACCATAAAACCTGACGATGGTCAGGAAAGCCCATTATAAAAAAAGAAACTTTCAATTTCTAGCAGAGTTTTTTTCCTTTTTTAATTTATTATAGGAATATCTGTTCCATGAATAACAATGTGGGAAACAATTAGCTTTATAAAGCAATATATTGGAATTTTCCAAAATACTCCACACTGGCTGAACTCTAGTCCCAAATATGCCACTGACTTTAATGAAAGCCAAGTTCCTTAGAAAACCCTATCCTATACATTTGTAAGCATTTAAATATTACTCAATCAATCACAATACGCCTATACACATGACCACTAATGCATTTGCATTTACTGTGAGCAGTAGGCCCAAGACCACTCAGTGGGAGCATCTATATGCATCATTAAATTAAATTCTTTGCCACTTTTATTCACAAAGTTCTAATTTTAGTTTCAATTAATGTTAATATGTTTAGATTATCAATCCTAAATGCAAAGCGATGCATATCAAAGACACCCTTATTGATAAGCTGGCTGATGGCAACATCTTGAGGCACAGCCAGTACAGATTTGTTATGGGTAGGTCTAGCATGACCAATCTCATCTCCTTCTATGACCAGGTGACATATCACCTGGACGAGGGAGAAGAGATTGACATTGTATATCTGGGCTTTAAAAAAGCCTTTGATTGGTGTCCCATGATCTCCTCATGGAAAAATTGGCCAGCTGTGGCCTCGGCTACACCACAGTCTGATGGCTGGGAAATTGGCTCTGAGGTTGGACCCAGAGAGTAGTAGTCAATGGAAGAGAATCACCGTGGTGCTCCCCAAGGGTCTGTCCTTGGACCGGTTCTCTTTAACATCTTTATCAGCAGTGTGAACACTGGTGGCAGCAGTGCATTGGCCAAGTTCACTGATGACACTGAACTTTGGGGCATAGCGTCCACACCTGAGGATAAGCTAGTGATCCAGGCTGACTTGGATAAGCTTAGTAAGTGGGCGGATATAAACCTGATGATGTTCAATACCAAAAAATGCAAGGTACTCCACCTCGGGAGGGGGGGGGGGGGGAATCCGCAGCACACTTATAGACTTAGCAGTGCTACGCTCACTAGCACCACTGCTGAAAGAGACTTGGGGGTCATGACTGACCACAAAATGAACATGAGCCACCAATGTGATGTTGCAGCTGGTAAAGCAAACAAACTCTGGCTTGCATCCATGGATGCTTCTCAAGTAAATCTCAGGATGTCATCCTCCCACTATACTCGGCTTTGGTGAGGCCACAGGTGGAGTACAACATCCAATTCTGGGCTCCACAATTCAAGAAGGATGCCAAGAAGCTTGAGAGAGTCCAAAGGAAAGCCACGCACATGATCAGAGGGCAAGAGAATAGTCCTTATGATGAGAGGCTGAGAGCCATGGGACTCTTCAGCTTAGGAAAGCACAGGCTCAGGGGGTGACCTGGTAGTAGCCTCTAAGTACATAAGGGGTGTGCATCAGGATCTGGGGGAACATCTGTTCACCAGAGTGCCCCAAAGGATAACAAGGACTAATGGTAAAACTCCTCAATGACCATTTTAGGCTGGGCATAAGGAAAACTTTCTTAACTGTCTGAGCCCCCAAGGCCTGGAATAGACTCCCTTCAGAAGTGATGCAGGCACCTACTCTGGACTCATTCAAAAAAATGTTTGGACACTTATCTTGCTGGGATCCTTTGACCCTAGCTGATTTTCTGCCCCTGGGGCAGGGGGCTGAATTTGATGATCTCTCAAAGACCCTTCCAGCCCTAATGTCTATGAAATCTATGAAATTTTGGACAGATAATCCAAGATGCATTATACATGATGATGGTCTTTACATTAACCGTTAATACAGTACTCAAGAAAGATTTTAGAATAACTGTGGATAGTTCTCTGAAAATGTCAGCCCAGTACTCTGTAGCAGGCAAAAAGGCAAGTAGAATATTAGGCATTAAGAAGGGAATTAAAAAGAAAACATTATGGTATAAATGTATGGTATACCCATACTTTGAATACTGCATGCAGTTCTGGTGCCCTGGCCTCCAAAAGAATATAGCAGAACCAGAAAAGGTACAGAGATGGACAAGAATGATCAGAAGTTTGGAGAGGCTTCCATACAAAGAGGGACTAAGGCCATAAACAGGCATTAATTTCTAGCAGTAGAAATTGCTGAGAAAGCTCCACTGCTAGAAATGTTTCAAGGATGGAGAACAGTACAAGTGTTCAGCCTGCAACTCCCCATCTCCCGTGCTCCTAACACCTTCCTGACATTGGGGTGATCCCAGTCTGAGGAATGGATGGGGAGCACTGGCTGTTCCACTCCTCCCATTTCAGGGGAGGGAGAAAAAAGGCTCCCTGTGCTTTCTCTGACCTGGGACACCCAAATCCTTCCCCACCGCTCCACTCCCCTGCCACAGACTAGTCTGGGAGAAGAGTGAAGCAGTTGGGAAAGCTCCCAGCCCTCAAACTGGGTAATCTCCTGTCTGGGGAAGAAGCATGAAGCACTGCCGCACTTCTCTTCTCCCCTTCTAAACCAGACCAAAGGGAATGAACAAATGTTCATTGATGCAACACAGTTTCTCTCAAAGGAGACATTTCAGGTTGACACCTGGCAGCTCTCTCTCCTGGCAGGCACACGTTTCACCCAAGAGAAATTGAATGAACACTTGTAGCTTCTACTGAGAGAGTGACAATTCTCCTGATGTACATATAATGCCTGTATATAGTCTCGATCTGCTGACTTTTCAGCTTGGAGAAAAGAGGACTGGGGGAGGATACTATAGAGGTCTACAAAATTGTGACTGGCATTGAAAAAGTAAGTAAGGATTTACTATCTTTCACAATTTTAGAACTATGGACATACAATGAAATTATTAGGAAAAGGTTTAAAATAAGCAAAAGAAAATTCTCTCTCACAAAATGTCTAAGTAATTTGGGGACTCACTGCAATAAGGTGTTGTAGAGACTGATAACCAGATTCAAAAGGGGATTAGACAAATTCATAGAGAATGCCTATCACTGCTTAATAAACATGATAGTTAGGCGTACAAAGTATGACTTCCTGGGCCTCAATGCTGGAGGTTGTAAAGGGAAAGGGAAGGGGACAAATCAAGCTGGACAAGCCATGAATACATACTCTTCCCATGAACATTCCCTCTCTACCACCATGAGATACAACATACTGGACTAAATAGACCTGAAATCTGACCCAGTATGTACTTCTTATGTTCTTGCCAATCTAAAACAAAAATACAGTAGAAAGCACAGTTTGAAAGACACTTTAAGAAACTGCAGAAAATTTAGTTTGACTTCCTGAAAACAAAATGAATCATAACTAGCCAAGAAAAGACTTCTATTTAGACATTAAAAAGAAGGGTGTACAATAGGACTTACTAGTGTGTTGAGATTGTGCTACTCTTTTTGGATAAGTCTTACTGTGACTTCTTTCAACATGTTGATCAGGCCGAGGAAGCTGGATAGAATGGTCTCTGCTCATTTGCAAAGATGTCCTGCCACTTAAAAAGGCAACAAAATCAGTATGATGAATAAACAGAAAAACTGTGTTAAAACAATTGAAAGAGCTTAGTTTGATAAATTATGTTGAGTAGCACAATGACTTAATCATCAACCTTCCTCCCATGCAACCTTGAATCAAGTTTCAATATTCCTGTTTACAGGACAAGTTGCAAAATATTAACTGCAGTGTTATTCATTGCGATTTTGTTTTGAACCAAAACTTGGCACAAATGCCACCAGATCGTGCCAATCTCTTTTGTATTTGGTATTTTTCCAACTGAGTGTGAAGAACCAGTTCCAGAATCCATACAAAATGCTGCTTTATTGAGAATTAAGACCGTAGCCAAAACAGCACTGACTTTTTATGACCTCACAATAGCCTTGTAGCAGGCAACTTCCTTAAGTAATCTGATTATTTTAATTCTATTTCTGAAATTAATTTGTAACACCTTGTCATAGTAAAATGTATATTTAATATTGTTCAGTTTGAGCCAATCAATAGTTAAACTAATGCTAACAGAGAATTCTAATGTGAATGAAAAAGGCACAACAAACTCAGCGCAAGGCAGAACACCACCAAAAAGTCATAAGGCTTGATTTTTTTTAAGAACTGTAAAAGTTCTGAAAGCATAAGTAAATACATTTTATGCATATTAATCTTGAAAACCTGTAACAGCAGCCTTACTAAAACCTTGTGGTTCAGAGCTTAAATTTATAGAATCATAGACAATAAGGGTTGGAAGGGATCTCAGGAGGTCATCTAATCCAATCCCCTGCTCAAAACAGGACCATCCCAAACTAGATCATCCCAGTCAAGGTTTTGTCTAGCTGGATTGTAAAATCCTCCAAGGATGCTAATTCCACCACCTCTTTGGGTAACCTCTTCCAGTGTTTTACAACCCTCCTAGTGAAAAAGTTTTTTCTAATACCTAACCTAAATTTCCCTCGAACAGTTCTAATCAGTCTAAACAACTGACCTTTTAATTAAGAGTGTTTGTTCTCCTGAGACCTGAAAGTCACTAAGCAAACACATATACACAAAGAACAGCAGCAAAGACTGTCATGCACCACCCCCTCTAGGCATGGATTTACAGCTTCTCTCTTGAATTAACAAAGCATTACAGAAGTACAGTGTTATTTATATTACGTACTACTGAAACTACAAAGATATTTAAATAAAAAGAGAGAAAAATTAGATCTACTATGTAAGCAAACAATTGGTACAGGAGGCATGTTAATCTGTTGATAAGACTGACAATATGCATTTAATGATGCATCAGTTACTGTATTTTGACTAGAAATTAACAATATTTATGATTAACATGATATAACCAATATATTTCAAATGTTAATTCATTGACTTAAAAAAACAAGTTAGTCTCTTAAATTCCAAGTTATTAAAATATCTGCCCAAGTCTTGAGAAAACCCTTGTGGATCAAGGTAGCACAGTGGTAAACTGCTTTTGTCTTCTACTGATCAGGTAGATGTTTTATATGGAATATTTAAAACTTATTTTTGCAGTCTGCAATGAGCCAGTCCAATGAGTAATGCTTTAGCAACAGAGAGCATCTTGGAACTATCCAACTGCCTTTCCCCAAGTCATACTTCAAGCATGGATACATCAGAAGGGAAAATTAAGCCCCAAGTCTCACACTGTGTTCAATTTGAGAACTGGAATGCTACAGTTCACAGCATTTTTTGGTGGTGGACAAGAAGGAGGAGAGGCAGCAGGGCAGTAGGGGGATGATTTGAATGTAAAGATTTTTAAGCAATATAGATTTAAGATTTACCTGTAACGATGTTTATTGCCTATGGATCCAAACTTGCCAACTTTTCTTGACAGAGAGTTTGACTCATTTTCTGGCATTCTAAGTTATGTTAAAAATAAAATGACAGTAAGAATACAAATACACACATATACGCTACAAATAAACCAAACTGCTAAAGAATTATGCTATAATCTGAAATTCTGTCCTTCGCATAATTTATATAAGAAGAGGTGAGCCCAAGACCCTTGAACTCAGAACAGAAACTGCTGGCTCCTCTGTAACCCCCTCTTCATCCCCGTATTACCACTGGGTCTCCACACATATCACGTTGGGATGAGTGTTCTAAAGTGGTGAGACTATCCCCCTTACCCCAGATCTGCCTGAAAATTACTTCTGATTTAATCACTGCTAAGTTGTGTAGGTTCTTTCTTGAAGTAGAGTACCTTTGAGTAGAAATGCTTGGAGCAGTTAATTGACATGGCTGTTTGTGGCAGCAATATTTTTGTATTGGCATGAATTACAAAGGACCTGAGGGATAGGAGCTACAGTCTCTGCAAGAAAGGTCCTTGGCCTCCTGAAAATTCCTCAAAATCCATAGTATAAGAAGTTCAAAGACCAAGCCATTGCTCTGGGTGCGTGAAGGGCAAAACCTCCACAGCTTCATTGTTTGCCTGCAAAGTTATTGGTTTTCCTTACCCTTGTATCAGAATAATACATGTAAGTGAGCACTGGCTCATTGTTAAGAACATGTCAGCATTGCCATATTATCAATACAACTCTTTAGGGAGTTAGAAACACAACTGAAGAATTTAATTTCTATTTAAAACCCATAATGCACAAGGATATGTTGTATACCGTCTTTCTTGAATTGCAAGAATCTTTTGCTAACTGTCCTACTGTAATACGTTGCCTAGTAAAACAAAATAGCAACAAGATTAGCCTGTAGTGGGATTTTTTAGCCCAACTTATTTTAGTCCTGAATTCAAATATGGTAAAAAAAAAAAAACTCCAAGTGTTTCCTTCTACACCGGTTACTGGCTGATGACCGTGGTATATTTTTATAAGTGTTTATGCAATGCATCTAAACTACGACTTAAGGCTTATGTTAGTGGAAACCCTCATAATCTTCATATAAACAAATAAAAACATAAAATTCCAAAGAGGAATTTTACCAAAAATTAAAAATGCATCCTGTTGCCTATAAAATAATACTAAAAGCAATTAATTGTAAATCAGCAGATCACAGATAACACGTGAAACCTAAGGGCTAAAGCAGCTCCTGTTCACTTCAAAACAAGGTCTGGGTTTTAATAGAGGATATATTTTAGCTAAGGAAACAGGCTTGAGCTGCACAAATTGCCCCATTCATCAAAATGAAAAACAGACTCCACATCTGATTTGGTTTCTGAAAATGACATGCATGTTTGGGGATTTATGTACAATTCATTTTGCAGTTTACCCAGATTCCTTCTATTTCCAACAGCAAACTATATGGTTGTTCATCTGCATCTAAGGTATATATGCAAACCCTGCTATTAAACTTGGCTAAAGAGAATTCTTCCTTTACATGTTTGAAGCTCACATACCACTACATACTTTTCTAGATGCTGCTTCAGCTCTTGTATACTGTACAAAATATGAGTCATAATGCTTCACCAAAAAGTAGAGGAATCTACTGTATTTTTTTAGGTTTTATAAATAAATTGAAAGCTTTCAAAGAACTAAATGAATTTGTTACATAAACCATGAACAATAAGCTTAAAAATAATTAGTTTGCTTAAACATTATGCTACTTCAGAGCTATCCAACTTCAAAGCAGCCAGAGGATACATTCTGCAAGGGACATGCATGCTGAGCTGCATGGCACCCCCTCTGCATCAGTGGCATTAGCTCCCTACCATCAGTATTACATGAGACCTCCCCTCTCCACTGCCATCCCCATTCAAGCCACATGAGTGAGCCCACAACTGCTGCCACATGAGTACCCTGACCCATGCCACTCCCAGCCCTCCTGTCATGTGAATCTCCCCCACTGCCACCATCACATGGATGATAGTATCCCCCTTGCTGTGTAAGCCCTTGCCCTCCCCCGCTGCCACCACTATATGAGAAACCCCCCACACAGAGCAGCATGAGCCCCTACCTGAGGCCCCTTCTGAGTAAGCTAACACGTTACAGTGGCTCTGTTAGCCACATTACAGTGGCTCAGTATTCTCTTGTATCTCTTTAAAGAAGGCTACTTACTCTCTCCTTGATCCACTCCTTCAAAATTGCCCATGTAATTTGTGAGATATACAAATGATAAATTTAACCAGGGATTATAATTATTGCTCATATTTTCAAAGTGGAACTCAATTTGGAGCAGCAGGCAGGAATGAGCCCTTATCATGAAACACTAACCAAAATCTATGAAATACCAAAGGGTGATATTCTCATTTTTGTTCTATGCCCTTTTAGGGAATCACCTCTTAAGGCCACATCCATATGATTACAGACATTTGTTTCCTGAGGCACAAACAGCGGCAACACACCTCATCCCACTGCTACTTGTCCCCAGGGACCGTCTGTGCCATGCGCCCTCTGGTCCTAGTAGCCTTACCTGGGGACTGAGGAAGCTGAAGGTGTGGTAATCATGCCTCTCGGAGCCTAGCCAGCAGCTGGAGTGTGGCTCCAGCCGGCCAGGCTTCAATTTTGGACAGCATGCACTGTCCCACTTTTTTTTCACGTGGGTTTTTTTGACCTCAGGATTTCTCAGGGTCAACCCCTGTACACTGCTATCTTGCAGCATCGGGCACACCTGAATGTGTGGTGTAGTGCCGTAGACGGATCTATGGCACCACATACTGCACAACCATGCTTGTCTGGATATTGCTTAAAAGGCCAGATCTGATAAGTTAAAAATCCCCTTGGTGCAGAAACTAAGAAAGATAAAAACAGGCTCTTCTCCAAGGATCCATTTATATGTTCTGTGGAAGGAAGCATGCCAGTGAGAGGAAGGGTTTGTCAGTGCTGGATTAGTAGCATACACCCTCTAACCATTGCAGGCAGCACCGCTGTCCAAAGGTGAATGGAAACAGGCTGATATAATTTGGGTAGCTACTGAAAGCTGTCTAAATTAAAAAGGGGTTATTCTGCGACAATAGCCAATCCTCACCTCGGCTAATAGTTTGTGCTGTGCTGCTTTGGGGTGCAGTAAGAATCTCATCAAACATGTTTATCTTCTCTTTTCATAACCCAATAAAACCTTAATAACTTTTGCGCCACTCACCTGAAGAATGTATGATGTTCTACACAGCATTTCCAGAGATGTTTACATGCACTTTTGTTTTGGGTTTCAAAAAAGAATGAAGTTTCATTACACTGAAATAAAAAGTGGCAATATTATTATGAAGGATTCTCCCTAAAGGATGGAATTCCATTTGCTGAACTTGACACATGGGACCTAATGGTATTCTTTCTTACACCAGAATATATTGGCTGGGGGCACACACCGCTCATGATCAGATGCCTGCCTCCTCAATTTGGGTAGACTGTGGCTATAAGAACTGCCTACATAACACAACTTCTGTGCTCCCAATGAGAACTCATTGTCAAACCTGATCCTAAATTAAGCTGTAAAT
The DNA here is from genome assembly GCA_030014935.1 of Caiman crocodilus. Taxonomy (NCBI): domain Eukaryota; kingdom Metazoa; phylum Chordata; order Crocodylia; family Alligatoridae; genus Caiman; species Caiman crocodilus. The sequence continues at coordinate 1,331,944 of JAGPOW010002514.1, read as the reverse complement.
TTCCTTTGGGAGACTGCCCTCAAAACCCACCCTAGGGAGCATGCAACCTATATAGCAACACGTTCTGAAAATCAGTTAACTGTGCATATTTACCACAAAAGAATTTCAACCTGAAGTGCTCAGCTAATCACCAGATAAAAACAAGGAGAGAAAAGGGTCCCCCTTTCTGTAACATGAACAACACAGATGAAGATTTTCAAAAAAAATGTATACCTACTAGAGTCTTAGGTCATAATTAGGAGCTTCTGCTCTGCACCTCTACATATCCGGCCAAAGGGTGCCTATATACATGCAGCAAGGCTGCTCCAACACGCTGTAATTTCAGCGAATTGGAACAGACTCGATCAATAAAGTCTGCTAGAGCATGGTAATTACCACACTCCAGTGTCATGTATATCTGTGTTCCCGCACTGAAAAATGGTGGTAGGAGCGTTTTACCTAAAGCCTGCTCAACAAGCTTTAGTTAAAGAGCCTCTGCCTCCACTTTTCAGTGAAGGGATGCTGATACCCGTGACATTCTGGGCACTCCAAAAGCCACTCTAATTAAAGCATCCCCTTCCCCCTCACTCCTAGAGTATGTATATAAATGCCCAAAGTGCCTAAATGAAGAATCAGAATCCTATTTTTAGACATTCTTTTTTAAATTGTAACCACTGATATTAAGATTTTGAGACTAATTACAGTATTTATTTTTATCAAACTATAAATTCAAGACTGTCCAACCAAGGAACATTTCAATATAGCTGTCAGTCAACTTCTTAAGAGCTCACTTCTGTTGCCGGTATTCACATTTAATAATACCTGACTATACTATTAGTCCCACTGACTTCAGTGTGACTGCTCACATAGTAAAAATCTCTTCAATGTGAATAACAGGCATATACTCCGGTCCTGAAAACAATAAACTAATGGTAGATAAAAGCATTTTCAAAACAGAATTTCCCCATTTTTAGCAGTTGGTTTTATAACATGGGTGGTTGCACATAAGGGTCACATCCACATGAGCAGGGGTGTGTGTTTGTAGTAACACAAATAGTAGCAGCATAAATTTCCGCCATTACTTTGCGTTGCAGTGCATGCCCCTGCTTGTGCAGTTTGCAGCATGACACACTGTCCTGCTGCTCTGCAGTGGGGGGCTGGCTGGGGCACAGAGTGCCTCAATCTGGGGCTAGCCAGCAGGCAGCCCCATGGTGAAGCACCCTGTATCCCAGCCAGCTAGGGAGCAGCATGTAGAGACAGGGAAACAAGGACCCCCACCCCTCCCCGCCTCAAGCCACCCTGCAACTCAGCCAGCTACTCCCTGGACAGGTTTGGATCCAGCCAATGGGCACATGTATGCTTTTATAAATTATAGGCAGGTTTTCACAATTTTTCAATTAATTTGCTATTTTGATTTGCAAACAAGTTTGCAAATTATAAACTGATTTAAAGCATTCTTCAGAAGCATTTTTAAAGGAAATAAAGCTACATTCCTATTAAAGGCATGTCAAGAAGCTTTATGAAGGTTACAGATTACTTGCTTGAGATATTTGCTTCAAATATGAAACAAACAATAATAAAAATGGGATTTTGCACCTATGATTAGAATCATTTAGGTTTCATTCCTTGATGATAAAGTAAAACACACCAATGTTATTTATTCATTTAGAAAATGTTATTTATATTTTTCCACTGAAAAAGTTAATTTGACAGCTGGAATACTTAGATAACAGTTCTCAGGGGGGAAAACGCATTTAAAACCTATACCCAAAATACATTTTCTAATTTTTTAAAACATTACAGCAAAAGTGGGTCCCATACTATGAGTCACTGCATGCAGCCCCAGGAAGCTAGAATGTATTCAAAAGAGACTGCTATAATATAGAATAAAAACAATACTTAAAGCTTATATTCTTTGCAATACAGCCCAATAATGATACGTTCAGGAAAACATGATCTCAGGGTCGACAGAGGTCTGGGGAAAACAAGCTGATGAATTGAATATTCCCACAATGAACATGCAAAAGATTTAAATTGTTGTTTAGAGAAAACAAAACTCTAGGAAGTGAACATACTTGGGAAAGAAAAAACAAGCCATTTAAGAATTGTGGGTCTTCTTGAGAACAGTGAGAAAAAAAAATGGAATGTTTCCATAGTGCAATAACTTCAGGATCTTTTTAAACTAGCAGGACAAATGGGACCAAATTCCCTGATCTATACCAGGAAATTCATTGGGAAAAATAATTATTTATACTGAAATTCTTAAAAATAATCTTGCAGTATGGGAATCTCTGAAAAATCAAAAAATATAAGTCAATCAACAGCAATATCATTTTCACTCTAGAAGTAGGATTTTTAATGAAGGAGTGCCAAGATTTTTTTTTGGTGGGGGGATCTTTGCTTGGTTGATTTTAATATCTAAAAAAGAACCAGATTTTAGGACTTTTGGATTGTGTCTACACTAAAATGTCTACCTTGGAGTCTCAGCTGATGTAAATTTACTTAGCTCCACCAGGCCAAATGACAGATGGCATTTAAGCATTAATGAAACTTAATTTCATTAAGTTTAAACTTAATTTCATTAAGTTCAGAACATGTCTCCTTCTTTGCAAAATTTAATTGTATATGATTATTCAGTAGTAATTTATGTTTGAATTCAATCTAATGACTCACATTTAAGTATAATATGCTGCTCTTTGTCTTCCATTTTGATGCCCCATTTTTATATAAAGGACTTTTTCATGCATTCAATCATATGTTTTGAGAGATTTAAAAATACGCTCTTATCTTTGAAAATGAAGGTATTTTGCCATTCCTCTCCTTGGACTATAACCGTGTCATGGTGGAGAGGCTTGTGTGTTCCAATGACCCTCAAAGATATATTATCTGGAGTCTTGTACTCCTGGTAGGGTCTCCCCTGGCAAATAGGTTTGAAGCAAGCTCTCAGACTAAGCATGATCCAAACTCCCAAAAACCCCAAGAACAGAACAGGCATATTTGAGGACGTGCTGGTTCTCTGAAGCTATGAACACAAATTTCATAGACATTAGGGCTGAAAGGGACCTCAGAAGATCATGGAGTCCAACCCCCAAATGTCTCTGGTGGTCTTGGTCATTCTTGCCACTGGGTTCAGGGCTCTTCCTGTCAAGTTTGTGTGGCTGTTGCTTGTACACTGGCTTCCCTGTATTATAAGATGTCACCTGCAGGCCTCTGCCAGGGATGTTAACATCTCCCACAAACCAAGTTCTGTAGCAAAGACAAGTGGCAGTGGGATAGGAAGAGTGATTTCTGGGAGTCCCTAGTCAGAAATCAGCATGTAGGTGGTGGTTGGGTGATGGTCGTTTTACACTTACCGAGACAGAAATACAATTCGGCAGCTGCAGCCAGGACTGAGCAGTCCTCTTTAGGATCCTCTCTGCTCACTCTTAACAGGGAAGGGACTAGAAAAGGTGGCCTACACAGGCTGCCTCAAACCTCATTAGCTGGATTGCCATATTCAGTGGGATCAACTCTACCTGCAGCTGAAACCAACAAAATAAAGTGCTGAAATTTGCCACATGGAATGTCCTTACTGCTGTGGACTCCTTGAACAGTAAATGTCCCAAAAAAAGAGTCACCATAGTAGCTAGAGAACTTCCAAGATATGACATAAATATTGCTACCCTAAATGAGACCTGCTGGTCAGATGAAGGCCAGCTGAAGAGGTCGCTACACCTTTTTCTTGGAAAGGAAAATCACCTGAAGAGAGGTGCATTCACAGAGTTGGCTTTGCCATCAAGAACAAGATTGTCAGTCAGCTTTCAGAACTACCTGTGGGCATTAACAAATGCTTTATGACTCTTTGCCTGAAGGTTAGTAATAACCAGCATGCTACCATCATCAGTGGATATGCCCCGACACTTGACAATGAAGAAATCAACAAGGAACGGTTCTACTTGCATTCTTGACACAGTCCTGACTGCTACTGCCAAGGAAGACAAACTCATCCTAATGGGTGACTAACACAAAAGTTGAGCAACACTCTGTACTCTGGAGTGGCACTATTTGGAAAGAGGGAGTGGGGAAAATCAATTCCAGTGATAGCCTCCTCCTCAGCAAATGTGCAGAGCATGACTTGCTCATCACAAATACTATCTTCAGTGTGACAAATATAATTACATAAGACCACTTGGAAACACCCACACACCAATCACTGACACCTTCTTGACTTTATTATTGTCAAAGCCCATGATCGTACTGATATATGGATCACCCAAGTCCCAAGAGATACAAATGACTATAGAACAGACTGCCGTTTAGTCAGATCAATCACGGACATGCAGCTTGCACCACAACATTGTAAACAACTAAAAGAAATGAGGAAGAGATTTAAATCAAGGCACTCCAAGACCAAGCTAGATGTGATGCTCTTCAACCACACCTTACTGCAAGGCTCTCCGACCCACATGATGACATCAAGGACATTCAGGTACACTGGAAGGAACATTATTCACAAAGCATGTGCTGAATCAATTGGATACTCCACTTACCATCACCAAGACTGGTTTGACGAAAATAATGAGTAAATCCTAGCACTTATCCATCAGAAGAAAACTGTGTTCTGTAGTTGGCAAAATGAACCCTCCAACCAGCAAAAATGAGAGGCTTACTACTGGCTCAAAGCTGTAGTTCAGAGAAGGCTACGGGACATCAAGAACCAGTGATGGGAAGTGAAGGCCATAGAGATCCAGAGTTTCACTGACCAACATGACATGAGAATCTTCTTTCAAGCAATAAAAGACATTAAAGGTACATTCCAATAGCCCAATCCCCTTGTGATCCCAGGACGGCTCCATTCTTCACATGGATAATGCATCCATCAAGCAATGCTGGAAGGAGCACTT
>JAGPOW010002514.1:1297568-1326982 GCA_030014935.1 Caiman crocodilus | reverse complement strand
AAGATTCTACTGAACTGTGAATCTGAGGTCTTGAGTGCCACCATCAAGTCCATCCCTTAACACCCAGTAATAGAACCTCTTGCTGATCCCCCCGTCCTTCAAGGAAGTCTGGTGTGCCATCACCCAGTCCAAGAACAATAAGGTGCCAGGACCAGATGGCATTCCTGCAGAGGTCTTCAAGCTGGTGGAACAGCACTAGTGCAAAAACTTCACCAACTTCTCATCAAAATATGAGTTAATGATGAAGTTCCACTTGACTTAAAGAATGTCAACATTGCGACCATTTTCAAGAAAGGGGACAAATCAGTTTGTGGGAACTACCGAGGCATTGCCCTCCTCTCCATTGCCAGGAAGATTCTTACTCGCATCCTTCTGAATCACCTCCTCCCCCTTGCCGAAGATGTCCTAGAATCTCAGTGTGGCTTTAGACCATCACAAAGTACCACTGACATGTTTTTTTGTTGCATGACAGATTCAGGAGAAGAGATGAGAAAAACACCAGAAGCTGTTTATGGCATTCATTGAACTCTGACACCATCAAATGTAGTCCATTTTGATGCTTTATGGAAGGTGTTGGCTAGGTTTGGTTGTCCACTGAAGTTCATCAGCATCCTCAGGCGACTCCATGATGGGATGACCACCACAGTCCTTTGCAATGGATCAGAAACAGACCCATTTACCATCCATACTGGTGTCAAGCAGGGCTGTGTCATCACCCCAACCCTTTTCTCCTTCTATCTTGTGATTTTGATTCTCATCTGTGACCACCTTCCTCCTGGAATTGGGGTTCAGTATCAAATGGACGGTCAAGTTTTTCAACCTGCAGCACCTTTATGGCAAAACAAAAGACTGGTATCAAAAACCTGCAGTACATTGACAACTGTTTTCCTCTTGCACAGAGACCGAGCTGCAGTCCACCCTTGACCTTTTTTCAGGTGCCTATCACAGCCTGGGACTTTCTCTTAATATTGCTAAGACCAAGGTGCTCCATCAATTTGCCCAAACACAAGCTTCCCCCCTCCCTCCACAAATTATCGTTAGTGTAGAACCCATGGAAAACGTTAAGCATTTCCCATACCTTGGCAGCCATTTCTCCCAGTCAGTCAGTTGATGTTGATGTAGAAATCTAACAAGATTCACTTGCCCAGCATATCCTTCAGAAAACTGCTTTGCCGTGTCTTTGCCAACTGAGATCTGTAGATGGAAACTAAGATCCTGGTCTACAATGCAGTGGTTATCTCCATGCTCCTCTATGGGTGTGAGATGTGGGTGACGTATTGAAGCCATCTTAAACACTTGGAATGGTTCCATCAGCATTGCCTCTGGAAGATCCTTTGCATCAAATGGGAAGACCACTGCACCAATGGCAGCATCCTACCTTCGCAGCTAAAGTAACCAGCATTGAAGCAAAGATCATGAAACATCAACCCCGCTGAGTTGTCCACTATGTGCAGATGGCTGACACTTGTCTCCTGAAACAAGTCCTCTTCTTTCAACTCACTCATGGCAAGAGGACCCACGGAGGAAACGTTACAAGGACACCCTGAAAGCATACCTTAAGGGTGGCATCAACCTTTCAAACTGAGAAGTGCTGGCTGGTAACAGGTCTCAATGGTGCTTTACTATATACATCCCACTTTTAAGAGAATCATCTTGCTTAGGAAGTCAAGAAACAGCAGAGGAGGAAGGAAAGCGTACAACATCCTGGCCAACAGATGTGCTCTGCTCCCCCACCACAAGGTACCACCTGTCATCTGTGGAAAAACTTGGAGTGCATGGACTGGATTCTTCAGCTGTCTTAAAACTCACCAACAATCTGTGCCTCCCCCCACTAGCAATCATCCTTGTATCACAGGATAGTCGGTACTCATATTTTGCCATTCCTCATTATTATGCTGTTCCCATTTGGCATAGGGTTTTGACAACCAGCTGATTGTTGGACACAGTCTGAACAGTGTCAGAACCCAGGACTATTTGAGCTGGAACTAACAATCAGCTGGCTGTGTTCCCTGACAGTCCTGAGGGAACCAAATGTGGGACTGTCCAGGGTTGGAGGTCAACAACCAGCTGACTGTCAGCCCCAGACCCTGAATAGGATGAGGACTATCTGTTGGGGCCAATAATCAGCTGGTTTTTGGCCCCCACATGAGGGCACCCAGCTTTCAACTTGTCAGTGCTGGGGGAGCTCAGGCTCCATCCATAATGATAAGTAGTAATGGCAGTACTGGGATCTGATCCCTGATCCCCAAATTGTGCCTCCTCCCATGCACACGTGGCATGGCAGGAGGTATAATTATTGGGATCAGATCCCATGGCACCATTAAATGAACATTTGCCTGGGGCCTTAGATTACGTAGTTCATAAGTCCTCCACCATTTTTATTTTGTCTGAGGAGGATACAGGATCTTATTGCAATCCCCATCAATATCACAATACACTTAACGTAGTATTTCTTCTATTTATTTTTAAGATGGTTCAGTAAACTTTAATATTACTGTGAAGTTAATAACAATTTATAAACAAGTGCATAGATAAAAACAAAACACTTCTTGATGTGATTCTGTCTCCTAAGGTCCCAGTTGGAGAGTCCTCTCTTGTTGAGCAAATTTTTAAGCAAACTGTTCACATAGGCAAGGTAAGTGGAATGTAGCGCATTGATGTGTGATATTGTTTCCATATATATGTTAAATAACAACATTTTATCATCTCAAGGAACTACAACTTGTTTTAAAGCTAGTGAAAATTTGCTTTTTTCCTCCCCACATATTTTAACATATTTTTGCTATAGGAAGTGAAGAACCATGCTATACTTACCAATTTCAAACCAAATAACACAATCTCACACAATACAAATTTGAGCCTTTCAAATTTGCTGTACATTTGCTACCCAGTTCTTCTCAAACTTGAATGAGGAATGGAAGTTTCTTATCCTCTTTACAATGTTGAAGCCAGACCCTCCTCCATTTCTTTGAGCACGTCTACACAAAGAAACAAAGGTATGACCAAAGCACTGGTCATGATGTCACAGGCTTTAGCATGCACCAGAAACTGGAGTAAATGCCATGGGACACTGGAGGGTTTCTACTCTGGTTTCTAGCCTGTGCTAAAGCCCATCTTGCCACACCTTCACTATTACCATTATCCACACTAGCTGGATCCATGCTAGCATGAGTATGTTAGCAGACAGAGATGTAACTATCAAGTTTGGTGCTTGAGCAAAAATTTCCCTACAGGAGGGATAGGGAGGGGGTCATCAGTCTTACCTGACCCAGCTCTTCAAAGGCTAGTACAGTCCTACTCTGTCCTCACACCAAGTTTCTATGGCCAGGCAGCGTTAGGCAGCTCCTGCCCTGTCCCTGCACCTGGCTCCTACAGCTGGGTAACACAGGACTGTTCCTGATGCAGCAAAGACTCTGCGGTTGGGTGGAAGCAAGGGGCACCCTTTCAGCACCACTCTGAGTCAGTGCCTGGAACTAGTGTCCCTTTTGCCCCCCTCCCTACCCCACAATTATGCTGCCATTAGCAAATGCTGCAAACTGAACCTGTTTTGTTGTGTAGACACCTTTTGACTGTTCTGTTGCCTCAGGAGACCAAATCAGCTAGAAAGCTGATAGGTTAAGAGAGGCATTCCTCCTGCAAAAGGTTGGAGACTTGTAAAATACTACGCCAACCATTTCCCAGGCCTATGGTGGGCCTGTTCAGAGTGGGGACAGTGGTGTGCTAACAGCAAGAAGCAGCAGATAGGAGGACGTTTCCCCCACCCTTCAGCCTACACAACAATCCCCACACAACTGTTGCAACAAACACAATTTAGAGTAAATCTGGTGCTACTCAAAAATTATGACAGGACCTATTGCCTCTTCCCTACCCCCTATCAGACGAGATTCATGGAATTAAAAAGGTCACCTCTTCCTCTCCAGCAACTCCTCTCTCCTACAAAGTATAAATTCCATGTAAGTGAGTCTGGCCCCAGATATGAAAACATTTCCACTCTGCTACAGAAAGACAAACAGTAGCAGGTTTGAGCTTTTTGCTCTGAACTGTTACTTCCAAACATTATCCTGTGCCAAGATAGCCACACACCTGGAAACTATCAATTACTTTCTCCAATAGGAAAGGTTCTTTTCTAGAGACTTGACGTACTTATATAATGCATACCAAACATAGCTTATGCAATAGAGAATGAATTACTGGTTATGCAAGGTCACCTGAATGCTAAAGTTAAAGAGATAACATTGTAAAGTACCTTAATACAAGTCAAGAAACCAATGCTATTGTGTATCAGCACTTCACAATGCAAAATAGTTTGGTCTTGTACAATACGAACTATTTTAAAAATGTACTAAATGATTACTCAACAAAAGGTTAAACTGTACACCTTGATGGAGCCTCCTTTGGTTTACCGAGGAATTTTAATCTCCCTGCTCTTTGAACAGAATGATGACTACTGGAGGCCCAGCTATGAGCCTTTACACTATTTTTACTGCAACAGGTAGCAGACAGTTGAGTGGGTAGAAGCAGACAGAAAACATATATTATGAAAGAAGGATAATGAATCAAATTTTCTGTACTTGCTTACACCCCCCAAAAAAGCCAATAGGTTTTAATGGATTTTAGTGCATAGAATTTTTCTTAAATGACATACTGCTTTCAACCCTTAACAGCCAGATATTTTTGTTTCTATTCTGTCCCCATTATGCCACAAAAGAAAACAAAGGGAACAGACATACATGACAATTTTTTCCTGATCTGGCCACCAAAAGTGGTCTATAGCCATGATCAAACACAAGTGCACAGCTGCAGATAACTTCCAAAATGGCCAATCAGGTAAAAATCCGAACCCTCACTGCATGAGGGGTCAGGTGAAGACATTTCAAAACAGAGCATCTTTTGTAACTTGTCTGCCTGCCTGCCAGCCAGGCTCAAATTGTTTTCAGAACGAGAGGGAGGAAAGGGAGTGAAAGGAGTTTGGTGAGGGGTTTTTTTCAGCCCCCTGCTGGAAGGTGGGGCAGGAGTCCCCCACTCCCCCAGAGGTGTGGGGGCTCCAATTCACCCACCCCATCCTCCAGCACGAGCTGGAACCCCTAGAATAAGCTCCCTCTGCTCCCTTTCCCCCCTCCCATTCTGAAAACTTTGCAGCCTCACAAAGCAAGGAGGGACCATTGTTGGGGAAACCAGCTGCAGGCTGCAGCCAGAAGCTAGATTTCCCTGCCCCCTCCACCCCAATTAACTTCTGTTTGTTCCAAGGGTTCATTGCAACTCAGAGCGCTTCCTGCAAAGCATTCTGTTACAGGAGGGAGCTGCACTTCTGTTTGCGCCTAAAATGGACAGCTGGAGAACCAGTTCTGCTTCTCTCCATCCCAGCCCCCTCAGCTCACAAAAGGCAGAGCAAGATAAGGTGGCTGGACCACCTTATTAATCATAAGAACATGACTGTAACAGCCAACAGAGTGAAGCTCTAGTGATTCAAGTTACAACAACAAAAATAAAACCTTGCAGTCTGCCCAGCTTTGGGCCTCCACAGTTACTGTAATGTGGAACTGCACTTAAGCTGCATTAATGTCCACCAGTGCCTGGTTCTCTGAATGAAGTACAAAAATAGCTTTGCTATTCTCTCCTTCCATTCTGTGCTAACCTTGTGCATGTGGCACAGAGGAACTTCTAGACATGCCCAGTGTTGCAAGCGTCATTACTCCTAATTGCATTATTTACTCTTCATAACCTATGAAGAGCATTTGAACTAGGAGAGTTTAAGCATATGGGAGTGCTACATGTTCAACTGATGGCACCATACAGACAAGCCACAAAGATGTTCCACATACTTTGTGGAATATATTTGTGGCTGATTTGCCTCTTTATGATACCATAAATCAGCCAAACATGCATTAATTGTGCTATGACTAGTGCTGCATATGCTAGGGACCATAGCAATCTCTCAAATAAACAAACCTTTACTTCAATTAAAAATGTTCAAGTCATTGACAGATACAGAAGTATACACAAGGCACAAGTTTCAAGTTAAGATGGTATGAAAAATCATTGATAGAATTACTTTTAATCAGCACAGTCAGGCCTTGATTTGCAAAGTATTTTTTGCCTGGTTTCAGTTATGCACAGTTAATTAATTGTGACCCTTTATTTTGTACACTGTATGGATTCACTTTTACACAGTTCAGTGCATGTAGCTGGTAAGTTTGTTGCGTTTTGGGCGAAGGGGAGGGAAGGGGTGTGGTGAGGGGAGATCAATGCTGCAGTGAGGGAGGGAGTGGGGCAGGGGCTGCAGCAAGTGCTTCCCAGCCAGGGTGGGGTGGGGCGAGCATGGGACAGAGCCGCAGCTTTCCATGGGGAAAGGGGAGGGTGGAGACAGCTCCCACCACTGCATGCACCCTGGGAGAGCACAGAGGGGACATGTACCCTCCAGATCTGTGCAGGGTGGGGAGGGGCAAGTGCGCTGCAGCTGTAGGCTGGAGCCGGGACAGTGGCAGTGCTAGAAGGGAGCTACGGGGTCAGGGAGTGCAGCCATTCCAAATTTCACCGTAGTCCCCTCCCCACCACAACTTCCAACACCACTGCCGCCTGCCCAATGCAGCCCCGGTTCTTCCCAGAGCGTGGGTGGAGGTGGGGGTTGAGCCAGGGCTGCATACAGGGTGGGCAGCAGCGGCGCTAGAAGGAGACTACGGGAGGGGCTACAGTGAGATTTCAGGTGGCTGCAGCTCCCCATAGCCCACTCCCAGCACCACGACCACCCACCCTGAGCCCAGCCCCCACTGAGAAAAGCCCAGAGCACCCCTAGCTGCAGCCCATCCACCCTGCCCTGCACAGATCCAGGGGTACATGCCCCGACCCCTGTGCCCTCCTGGGGTGCACACAGCAGGGGGATCCGTCCCCCCATTCTCCCCCAGACAAACTAGCTGCAGCTCCATCCCACACCCAGCCCACCCCAGCTGGTCAGCATCTGCCCCTGTCCCTGTTGGCTACAAATGTCCAACTCAGGATCCTTAACATTCTGGTTTATTAGGCAGATTGAAACACTGTAATGAAGTCAAATCATAAACCTTGGGGCTGCCTCCCCCCCCCCAACACACAAACACACACAGTAGCAAGTTACAAGAATCGGGTATACCTATCCCACAGGCACTGGAGTCTGCCATTGACAGCCAGTTGAGGCTTCTTCCAGCGTGGTGTTATCCTCCAGAAGGGGGTCACTGGCTGGTCCTTCTGGCTGGACAGGTCGGGTGCTAGTCAAGTTGGAGATCAAGAGGGCGCCCCGAAGGTCACTTTTCACTGCCTTTTATCTGTCCTTGGCAGACTTTGGTGACTCCCCAGTTTTCAGGTTTGCCCAATCCAGGGATCATTGACCCTCATGGGACTTCCCCCTCGGTGGCTACCGGATGGCATCTGTCAGCCCCAGGGGTCATCCACACGTACATGCAGGTTTGGGAGTCCGTTGATGAATTTTGAATCGGGCTCTAGGAGCGGTCAATCTGGAGATACTCACCCCAAAAGCTGGTCCCCAGCATCGATTAACTCGACCAGGGCTTCTAGACCTTGAACAGTGTGATTTAGAGAATTCCCGGTTGCTACATTGTCTTCTGTTGATTTCTTCCATTGGTTGATCTGCGGCTTCCCTAGGTGTTAATTACAGCCTGCTACTGTGTTACACATTCAATCACTGATTCACTCGCTCTTTCAGGGGTCCACCTGATACAGGGAAGCGGCAGTTTGATTCTTGCCCTTGTTAACATTGTTACAATGTACAACTTACATTTGTAACTACAACATTTGTAACTTACAACTAAACACATTTAGTTAAGAGGTGAGGAGTATAAAATATAAGCTACAAGAGTAATGCCATGGCATACAAATAGATAAAAATACCAAAATACAAGGGGAGATACAAAATACACACAAACAAACTTTAAAACACAATTCCTTATCTTATACTGAAAGAAAGAGGAAGAAAGAAAAGATAGAAGAGAAACACATCCAAAGGCGACAGCAAATGCTGGCAAAAGGAAAAGGGGGCTTTCTGCTACATCCCTACCCCACTCCTCCGTCACTGCGGGGGGCATTTATCTGCCCCCCACATGACCCTACTCCCCCCCTCCCCTTCCACTACACCAGACTTATCAGCTGCATGCAGCTCTCCAAGCTGCTGGGCTCTGCTCCTTGTTGCCTGCATGCTGCACTGCAGCTGTGCGCATGCATGGCCATTTATCGTCCAATGTATCAGCTGCATCTGGGGCCTAAACCCTTATGTCTCATAGACCCTTGGTATCTTTTTACACGATTTCTATTTGCACGGTGTTTTTTCAAGAACATAACCACTGTGTAAATTTAGGCCCAACTGAATTTGCAAAACAGAGTTAATTTTACCAAAATCAGTTTGGTAAGTGTTTGCAAGAACAAAGGGTAAAATGCTACAAGACATAAGATAAGTGCATATGAAATTCAAGCAATGTATATAATGCACAGTAGAAATAGAGAGAGAGAAAACAGACTAAGCACATTACATGCATAAGACAGACTGCAATCCCTTACCCTCTGTGCACCTAAATGGCCATTTTCCAGCCATGTAGGTAGCATTTTTGGCAGTGAAATATAGACTATAATTCTATTACCTCTGTAGTGTACATGTATAAGCTTGTGCATGTACACCAGGGGTCGGCAACCCCTGGCACATGTGCCATTAATGGCACACGGAGACATTTTTCCTGGCACATTGAGATGCAGGCAAAGAAATAGTTTGTTTTTTTTAAGTTGCTGCTCCAGGCTTTCCTGTGCAGCCACAAGTTGTGGCACCATGGCAGGCACTGGGGCAGAGCCAGAAGAACACAAACAGCGAGGCTGTCTGTGCTCTACTGCCCCCACCCCACGCTCCAAGGCTGAGCCCTCCAGCCCGGCTGGCTCCTGGAAGGAGTTGCCCCGGTAGACAGGCACCCTGTCCCACCCAGGGCAGTACTGAGGTGCTGAGTGCTGGGGCAAGGCAGTTCAGACAGGGTCTGGGCGGCATGGGGGGAGGCACCACAGGCCAGCCAGCTCATTTGGGCCCTTAGGAAGGTGGGGACTGGGTGGGAAGTGGGGGCTCCCCCAGGGCTCTGCAGGCTCAAGTTCTGGTGGGCAGGCAGGTGAGGATGCCCAGCACACCCATGGTGGGGCCTGGCCCAGCCCACACAGCTTCTCAGGGATAGGCCACAGCCACCCTGCACACATGGGGATGCTGCCTGGCTGGGGCAGGAGGCCGGACTCGGAGGGGCTTCCCTCTCCAGGATTGGCCTCCCTACATGCTGTGAACAGTGCAGGCAGGGCAGAGCCATCCCCGATGCAGGGGCCTGGCTGCAGGAGCCCCCTGGAGCCTGGGAACAGCCACTGCGGCTGCCTCAGCCTGCCCAGGTCCCAGCCTTGCCCACCTCAAGGGGCCAGGGCTGAAGAAGGCACTGCACAGGGCCACTGCGCTGCAGGCTCCCAACTGGCTCAGCCCTGAGCAGAGCATTGGCTGCAGAGGCTGCTCCCAGAGCCTAGAAACCAGCCTGCAGCTGCAGCTCCCACTTGCAATGTAACCAGCATGCACAGGGATCGAGCAGAGAGTTCCCTGAGCCTGGCATCCTGCCCCAGCCAGGCAGCGTCCTTTCATGGGTAGGGTGTCTGTGCCCCATCCCCGTGGAACTGCATGGGCCAGCTGAGCCCCACCTTCAGTGCTGCTGGGCCCCCCACTGTGGCCCAAGTAGCAGAACCCTGAGGCAGCCCTCGCTCCCTGCCTGACACCAGCTCTCTATTTACTGAGAAAAAATAAAAATAAAATAGAAGCAACATTAATGATTATTAATGGTATTAAATATGCAGTGCATCCTGCCATGTACTCCCTCCACCCGTTTTGTTTTTGTGGTGTGCTGGCACTTCGGCACCTTACAAGGTAGACATTGTGGTTTTTTCAGCACTCTGGCTAAAAAACGTTGCCTACCCCTGATGTACACTAAGCATACACAGCAAGCAATACACTGGTCAGGCAGCTATGTGGCTATGTACATGTGTACCTGAGTGTAATCCTAGGAAAAAATGAGAAGCGTCTTCTCATTATTTTAACCTCTGCATTTCAGGGCACTCATCCAGAAAGCAGGAGACTTAGATTTTAGCCCTCTGTCTCTTACCTGAAAGGGGTTTGAACCTTCATTGCTCTGATCCTACCATAGTGCTCTAACCATCACACCACAGATTGGCATTAGCCATTATTCTCTTCAGTGATTCTTTTGAAGCTGAGCCACTGCTCCTTACAGTTAAGAGTTACTGGATAAAACAAATGGAGGACAGTGTAGTGTGGGTGTTTCTGCCACATTGGGAGCAAGGTCTGGGCTACAACCCAGTCTTCTTTCCATAGCAGCAGCCATTTTGCTGAGTTACATAACCCCCAATTTGTTGTCTCCAATCTGGCCCCACACATCTCCATCTCTTGGCTGCCCAAGGGTATTAGAGAGGGGACTAGATAATACATAACCTGGGGTGTGACAGTTAGAGTACTATATTGGCAAGTCAGAGATACACAAAGACTTTCAGGGCATAAAGGAGGAGTCAGAATTTGGGTCTCCTTCTTCCTCAGCATATGCCTTAACCATTAAGCTAATGGACCTAAAACACGGTAGACCTCCTCACCCTCAGCCCCCCACCCTGCTAGTTACAGGTTTTTGTCCAGTTACATTTTCCTTGCTTACTCATCCCCAGTGGGCCTGTGTACACAGCCATGAACAAGTTTGACCAGTGCAAGTTCTATTTGCTTATGCATCCACAATGCAGTAGAAACAGAAATCACAAACACAACTTTCTTAGGCAGCAAGAGGGCAAAGCAGCCCCCTTGGCTCTCCAGGGATCTAGCAGATCTTCTGAGGCTAAAAAAAAAAGGCCTACAAAGGATGGAGAACAGGATTCACCTCCAAGGAGAAATATTCTGCACTGGTCTGGTCCTGCAGGGAGCAAACCAGGAAAGCCAAGGCTGCAATTGAACTCCAGCTAGCTTTGAGCATCAAGGACAATAAAAAGTCCTTTTTCAAATATGTAGGGAGCCGGAAGAAAAGCAAGGGGAACATTGGACCTCTGCTGAACCAGATGGGACAACTGATGCCCAGGAAAAAGCCAACTTATTAAGTGGGCAATTTGCATCAATCTTTCAGTCTCATGGGATGCCCATGCCCACTACAGGATAGGGAGGTCTGGGTGAGGGAGATCCCCTGCCCTCCATCAATGCTGACCACGTGAAGAAACACCTTGAGAGGTTGGATACCTTCAAGTCAGCCAGCACTGACAATCTACACCCCAGGGTACTCAAGGACCTGGCAAGCATCATAGCCAAGCCACTGGCACGGATCTTTGAAAACTCTTGGCGCTCTGGTATAGTGTCCAAAGACTGGAAGAAGGCCAATGTGGTGTGTATCTTCAAGAAAGGGAGGAAAGTGGATCCACCAAACTATAATTCCATCAGCTTGACTTCTATCCCAGAAGAGATCTTAGAAAAATTTATTAAAGAGGCCATCCTTAATGGACTGGAGGACGACAACATCCTGAGGGATAGCCAGCACGGGTTTGCTGCGGGTAGGTCTTGCTTGACCAATCTCATTTCCTTCTATGATCAGGTGACCTATCACCTAGACAAGGGAGAAGAGATGATGTCATATATCTTGACTTCAAAAAAACCTTTGATCTGCTATCCCATGATCACCTCTTGGTGAAACTGGCCAATTGTGGCCTTGGGTCCACCACGATCCGCTGGCTGGGAAATTGGCTCCGTGGTTGGACCCAGAGGGTAGCAATTGACGAAAGTCAATCATCATGGTGCCCTGTGACCAGTGGGGTCCCCCAAGGCTCTGTCCTTAGACCCATATTGTTCAACATCTTCATTAATGATGTGAACATTAGAGTCAGAAGCGGACTGGCCAAGTTCACTGATTACACCAAACCCAGCAAAGCACCCACACCTGAAGACAGGGGGGCGATCCAGGCTGACCTGGACAGGCTCAGCAAATGGGTGGACAAGAAACTGATGATGTTTAACACTGAAAAATGCAAGGTTCTCAACCTTGGGAGGAAAAACATGCAGCATCCTTATAGGTTCAGCAGTGCTCCACTGGCTAGCACTAGTGGAAGAAAGAGACTTGGGGGTCATCACTGACCACAAGATGATGGTCAATGATGAGCCTGCAATGCAATGCTGCGGCTACTAAAGCGACCAAAACGCTGGCTTGCATCCATAGATGCTTCTCAAGCAAATACCAGGATGTCATTCTCCTGTTGTACTCGGCCTTGGTGCAGTCACAGCTGGAGTACTGTGTCCAGTTTTGGGCCCCACAATTCAAAAAGGATGTGGAGAAGCTTGAGAGAGCTCAAAGATCCACCCGCGTGATCAGAGGTCCGGAAAACAGGCCTTGACAACAGGCTGAGAGCCCTCGGGCTCTTTAGCCTAGAAAAGCACAGGCTCAGAGCTGACCCGATGGCCATCTATAAGTTTATCAGGGTGACCACCAGTATCTGGGGGAACGTTTGTTCACAAGAGCGCCCCAAGGGATGATAAGGTTGAATGGTTACAAACTACTGCAAGACCAATTCAGGCTGGACATAAGGAAGGATTTCTTTACTGTACAAGCCCCCAAGGTCTGGAACAGCCTGCCTTCGGAGGTGGTTCAAGCACCTATATTGAACATCTTCAAGAGAAAATTGGATGCTTATCTTGCTGGGATCCTATGACCCCAGCTGACTTCCTACCGTTCAGGCAGAGGGCTGGACTCGATGATCTTCCAAGGTCCCTTCCAGCCCTAATATCTATGAAATCTATAAAAGCTTGAAACCTGCTGGTCATGTGCACAAAGGTTAACAGAATTCCACCCAAAGTGGCTTTCAGGGAAGAGCCTGACATATTTAATAAAATATTAGAAACTTAAATGAGGAAGGAAGTAAGAGGTGCATAATTTTAGTATAAATCAAAACAACAGTAACTATTTTGTGCCCAGTGAATCAAAGTGTTTACCTAAGAGCAAAATGAAGTAAACAATAGGGGTGTGAAAAGCTTTGGTCCCTGATTTGATTCGGTGGGATTCAGCCCAATTTGGTGGCCAAGTCTCCAAATCCAAATTGAATCAGGAGACCCTTTAATCTCTCTGAATCAAATCAAAAAGATTCAGACAGACATAACTTTAAATGTTTTTTCTACATACCTCTAGGTACCAGGCAACTTGTACCAATGCTGGGGCACGTGGAGCATCCCACAGAAGTGCAGGGTGTTCCCCAGCGCACTCAGCAGCAGACCCAGAAGTGGACCAGAAGCAGTTCCAGTCCACCTCTAGGTTTACCAGAGCACGCTGGGGGGCTCACCCAGTTCAGTGACTGGGCCTCCTGGGTTGGGGGGTGGGAAGGACCCAGTGTGCCCCCACAGACAATCACCAAGCTGGGGGGCGCAGGGGGGCTGGACCCAGGAGTGGATCAGAAGCACTTCCAGTCCACTTCCAGATTTGTTGCCAAGCACATAGAGGGCCACCCCCCACACTCCTGTGGGATGCTCCGTGCACCCCAGCATCATAGCATTCACAAGCCACACTGGTACCTCAAGGTATATAGAAAAAACATTTAATGCTGGCAGATTTAGGTACACTGAGAAATCACAGACTAAGCAGTTTGGATGTCTCTTCTGATTACTTTTAACAAGAAATGGGCATTCAGATTCTTATACAACTTCAAAAAAATCCAGCATTAAGATTTACTTGCATTAAGGAGGAACTGAAAACAGGAAGATTTTTTATTATATAATTCTGTTAAGGGAATGCAACAGCAAGCACAAAGACAAAATTCTACCAGTAATGGATAGGCTCTTCTCACTATGCTGGTATATCAGTGTGAAGTGAATTTTATTGATTTAATTGCTGACAAAATCTGGAGATATAAATCCAAATCTAGCAGTAAAAGGATGTTTATAGTTTCCATTATGATATAAAATAACTTCACTATTGACCTGATCATTTAACAAACTCTGAAGTCCTACATAAGTGACAGGAAATTCTAAATTTTGGCAAAAATGTTAGCATCACCATTTTGCAGAAGTAAGTTCAAAAGTTTAAATTTAACTAGCACCCATTTTTAAAGACCCCAAGAAAACCTAGGCACAAATTATTTTTAACTGTTGATTAAAGTACCATGGTGACAATTTTTTCTTAGTTCTTAATATAAATTTTAATATGGGGCTTATGAAAGGTGTAAAATTGACAGACCCCAAGACTGAAGTTCCCTGTTCACAGAACAGATAGACCATGGCAGCTCCTAAAAACTGTGTCCCTGATTTTCAAGAGTCCTATGAGGGGAACACTCCTGGTTATAAGTTGCACTGATAATCACTGCAGTGTTCTGCTTCCACACACTATCTAAAAAATAACCATACCACTACCACACCAGCTTCCCCTTCAAGCTTTACTTCAGTGCTCCTGGTTAGGCACACATTTAAACATGCTGCTGATTCAGGTTCACTAAGAGCCCAAATGAAAGCCCAGCAAAGCCAATGGGACTCTTTCCATAGACTGGAAATGGGCAACTGAACAGCTTCTAAAACTGCACCACATGTGATGATATCTTCTGTGCTGTTCTGTACCATGAACACAGTAAGCCCATAGCATCAGTTCTGTAATAATTCAGAGCTGATCAATTAGAGTCTTGTCGTGAAAAATATTTATTTGTGTAGAGAATCATTCCTCACACAAAGTAGCTACAATTAATTCAACTGATACTTAAGTGAATAAGAACTACTTGTCTAAGTAAGACAAGGTTCCTTGGGTGAATTTGATATCTTTTATTAGACCAACCCAAATAGCTGGAGAATATTTATTAAGTAACGCTTTTTAAGATTTGACCCTAATGTAAAACTTGTAATTATTTCACACTCTTCAGCATTTGGAAGCAAAATGTCATACATTCTTATATGCATAAAAAGATAATAACGTACAATTAGCCAAATCCCTTTGGACATCATTTGTGTCTATGTTTTAAACATCTTCCCTTAATTTGTCTTTCAAGGTTCTAATGTGAACACCTGCCATCCTGTTCATATCCATAACATTCTCTAGTCTAAAAAAGAAATGCAGATGTTAAACTTACTAGTACAGAACTCACTTGGTCTATGGACTCAACCTTTTTAGACAGACAGTTGTAAATTTATCCTGTGCAATACTAAAGCTAAAATGCATAAACAATAACCACTAAGCCAAATGAGGAGTGACAGCATTATTATGGTGGTGGAGCTTTCTTTTCATTGTGGATACTGTTTTTCATCACAATCTAAGGGCCTGCTCACTGAGCTGACAGTGCATGCAGTATTCATCTTGAAGTCAACCCAGTATGATCTCCCAGATCTAAAATCCAGTACTTTAATCACAAAGCCAAACTTCCTCTTGCTCAAATTTATAGCTCTCTGTTCAATTAAGCTTAAAATGTCTCAAGTGCTTCCACCACTTCTTGGAAACACTGTTAAAAAAAAATCCAATAAATTTCACTGCCATGAAACTTTTCCTGATATTCAGACCATTTTTTCTTTTCTTATTATTCTATTGATCCTTGTTATATTCCTTATAGAATTCTATGTAATTATTCTCTATTCTGAATATTTACTCTTTGAATATTTTTAGCCTTGGCCATTGCAAGCATATGGCTGCATTTCTGGAATCAAAAGTGAATGTCTGTTCACTTCCTTAGTGGTTCAATCTATGCAGTTTAGACTAACTTGAGAAGACTAAATATACAAAATGCCCAAAGTTGACTCTCTGTATTTATCCCTATAGATTATCACAGTAGTACTTCAAATGTGTATTAGCTGCAGTTCAAATTACAGTGATTTTACATATACAGTGCAGACAGAAGTTACATTCATCACACAATCAAGTCCTTGAAAGCACTCTACAGCCATGCCCTTAGAGATGTGCATGGCTACAGAGCACTTTAAAAGTGCCCAATTGTGTGACAATTTGAACACTCATTCCATAAGGGTTCAGACAGAAGCAGAGTGCCTTCATTAACGTCTATCAGTGTGCACCAGGAGCAGGGTTAAGCTGATACAGCCCAGCCCCGCCCCACTCCCAGTGCTGTCTTCAGAATGGGGGAGGAGGAAAAGGGAAGGGAGAAGGAGGAGAAGAGAGCCTGATCTGGGGTTGGCCCAGCCTGAGCTGGAGGGTGAGGTGGGTGGATTTGTAGCCCACCATGGGGGGCTCCAATCTTCTAATCCACCCAGTCCACTCCAGTACAAGCTGGGCAAAACCCAAACCAAGCTCCCTCTCCTCCTTTCCCTACTTCCCATTCTGAAAACAGCACCAGAGAACCTGCTTGTTGGAGGGTGCTAATGGAGAGCAGCTGCAGATATGCAGCTCAATCCTCCAACCCACCAGACCAATCAGCAAACATCATCTGGGCAGTGGGGGAAGGGAGATATTGTAACCCATAGCACTTCCTACAAAGTACCATGAGTCACAGCGGGGAGCTGCACGTCTGTCAGCACCCACAGTTTCTTTTGCTATTCTTTAAAACAGTTTCTTTGAAATACCTGTCAGAGTTTGAAACTGTCAAATGCAGTTAGGCAGTTTGACTATTACAAGCACATACAGAATATTCATAAAGTATAAGCCAAGAATCAATATTTAGACTGCAAAATTGTGTCCCCTCTCAAAGATTCCAGATTTCCCATTCAGCTTAGTAAGCATCTGCAATAATTCCACATGCTTCACACAAAAAGTGCATACTTGCACTATCAAGCAGCAATTAATGTATCACTTCTTTTGAGAAGTGGGACTTGTTTGTACATGAATGAACATTCTGTAACATTCTAAATCTTCTGCCTTACAGATGACAGAGGAACAAATCTGGACTATATATAATAAAATCCCCTTCTCATTTCCTTTAATAAGACACACCTATCTTGCATGCCAAGTGAGTAACATATATGGAAGAAAGAGAAAGCCTAACCCTCTCCTTACTCTCTCTCTCTCTCTTCACTAGAACTTCTACACTTAAATCTTCTTCCAAAGACAGTATAAGTAGAGTCTCCTGGTAATAATTAAATTAAAACTATTAATAAAAATAGGTCCATTTCATGGTACAAATTAAACTGTTAACAGCTAGATTAGATTAGTTTCAGGATTTTTTTCTTTCAAGTCTGAAATAAAAAAGGCTTACATCTTTTCCCAGCACTCTAAGTTCAAATTGCATTTCCTTGAAGTGAACCTTCGTAATTCTAGGCCTATGGAAAAAAAGATATAGAAAAATTTATAATATTTATAGCCAATGGATAGAAAAGATACAAAAAAGAAAAAAATGCATTTGAATGGGATGAAAAGATGTCTTTCTTAGTCACCAACATGTGATAGTTTTTCCAATGGTTTTGCGCGTTACCCACCACAAAAAGTTACACTTAAACATTTGCATATAAGCATGGAAACATAAATCTCTTGTAATATTATGAACAGAAAATACTTAAACAATTAATTATATACAGAAAGACTGATTTGAGCTAAGATTCTAATTTCTCTTTTATAAAGCTGACAAATGTATCATATTGCCCTCATAACCATATTATTTTAATATACACAACACTGTTAAGTTATACAGGTACATACCAGAAATATTTCCCTACTTGTTTTTTATTCTTGTAGACAACAACTCCTATAGGTGTTAATCCTAAAAAGTATTCAGACTTGTTCTCACCCTGGAAAACAAAATATATGCCATTTTATTATTTATAGCTATAATTTTATTTTTACAGATATTGTCTGGGAGGATGGAGTAGTGCCAGGGGCAGGGAGCTTCAGCAAGTCACTATTTCTCTGTTTCAGATTCCCCATCTATAAAATGGGGATAATGATGCTTTGTAAAACATTTTCAAATCTACTGTTGAAAACTTCTGTATAAGAGTTGATCATCTTCTTATCACCATTATACTAGCCAGTGAATTCTACTCTACTCTTTCTTACTTGATGAACCTTATCTTATGGAAGCAGTCTTTTAGACTTTAATGGGACTGCTTTCATAAAGATTACTTACATGAGACACTAAGAGTGAAAATTAATTCGAGTAAGCTGTCATATTTCGCTCTCTCTGCATCTTAAAGTTAAGTGCTGTTGACATTTCACACTTTACAGGATACAGTATTTACTCATAACATATATACTTCTGAATTCTACAGTAGGTTCATTCTACCATACCATCCAAGATATACAAATCATCAGTCATGAATCATCAGTTTCATATTATCATGAAACTTCTGCTGCCTGCAGAAAGGAAAAGTTATAGTGATTTTAATGGAAAATCATACAGAGGTCAGCCACTTTAATTCAAGGGAGACCCTGAAAAATGACATAGCCATCTATCTCCCTGAACTAACCAGAATCCATGTATTCCATTAAAGCAAAAGCAGTTTTTTAGATATTATTAATGCCATAGCCCTTTGTATAATGATGAAGGAGCTGACAGTGTAGCAAAGCTCTTTGACGCATGGAAGGGACTTCCAGAGGTGGAGAAGTTTCTTGCAATACTCTGAAAGCTCCAAGTTATGTTAGTGGTTTCCTACAAGCAAACATCCATCTGATTTTTGTATTTTCTATATTCTGATAATCCAGTTCGTATTTCTACAAGAGGCTCCAAAGAGTTCTTTTCCCAAACTGATATACAAGCCAATATGCTGGTTTAGGATTCTGGCACTTGGAACACCCACATAAACACCTTAATCATAGAGGCCAATTTCTCTCGCAGGTAAACATGAACTTCTTACTACATCAGAAACAAAGAAACACATTGTTTCTGGGAGACTAAGCATGAGAGTCCTAATTATCAAGATTTTTTGGAAGAACTGGGGGAAAAAGTGAAGTGTGATAAAAAACTCAAAGAATAAACTCTGTATCAAAACCTGACACCTAACACATGTCATAGCTACCAAGAGAAGGTGCATAATGACAGCCTGGTTCATTTCACTTGAGTATAATTTTGCAGTTGGCTTCTTTTTATTGAAATACTGGTGCCCAGGAGTGCTGCAGCGTGCTGCTAAATAAACTAACTACTGTGAGGGAGTCAGAGCACTTTTTTCACAATAAATGAGAAGGTATTTGATAGTAATGAGAAGTCACGGTTCCTTTCCCAAGTTAAACAGTTCCTAAGCTCTCAATGCTTATTGCTAGCCAGCCCTCTTGGTACAGAATAACAAGAAAATTATGTATTTGCTGTATTGCTACAGCTTCCTCAGATCATGGTAAGTATTCAAAACCATACAGGATGACCTTCTGAAGGGAAGAGGTGAGAATTGGCAAGGAACTGTCTGTAAGGCAAGTTAAGGTCTTTGTAGTGAGTCTGTGACTGGAAGAAGAATTGATCTTACTAAGGTTTCATTTTTGAGGCACTGTAGGCCACTGGTCTGTGACTTTTGGGAGCTGTGGACCAAAACAACCTGGCTCAGGTCTATGGTAGGCTAGTGACCTGGCTGCCACTGCCAAGGCCTGATGCTGCTTCTCCCTCCCACCAAAGTGTGGTACAGGCACAGTTCCCAGCCACTCAGCCTTAGTATATGCATGGGCAAAGCCCCAGGCTCTACACACCACAGTCAATGCAAGCCATATGTTGCCAAAGCTATTTGAGTACATTTACACTGCAGTACCCACCTGAGTAAACAACTGTTTTGCTTTTGCTTTTTTTTTAAAGGGACACGTATGTACCTACACACACACATATTTTCATCAGTATGTTTGCCCAATATGGGCCATGTGTTTTATAGTCATGCTTAATGCTCAATGCTCATTTAATCAACTTCACAGTTGACTTCCATTACTGAGCTCATGCTACTTTTGGCAGTAGCTTAATGACAGACAATGTGGGGGTGGAGAGGGGAAAGGAAGGGATGTGGGAAGACTTACCTTTCCGGGCAACTGCTGCCATTGCTTCTGTAACAACATCAGCAACTCTGCTCTGGTAACAGCAACCCCATGGCTGGGCTCCCTGGAAGCAAACCCTGGTGCTTTGTTTCCTCTCTCCTGCCTCCTCCCTCATGCATACATATTAGGTGCACGGCTGTGCATGTTCTTGCACCACTCATCCCCACCCACACCCTAGATATACAGCTTGGTTCAGCATTGTGCTGCCTGGCTTATGGCCAGGCAAGTGCAGTGCAGGACTGCTCCAGCCATGGTAAATACTCTCAGGGGGGTGGAATCCTACTCAACCCATCCTAATTATACTACTGTTCTTTCTCCTTGGTCTGACACTTGCATTAAATCCCTCAAATTTTTTACCCATAGTATTTGTTCACCAAAATGAATTGTATTTTATAAGAAAATACAACCACAATCTTTA
This sequence comes from Caiman crocodilus, assembly GCA_030014935.1. Lineage (NCBI taxonomy): Eukaryota > Metazoa > Chordata > Crocodylia > Alligatoridae > Caiman > Caiman crocodilus. Next base: position 1,306,639 of record JAGPOW010002514.1, on the reverse strand, counting down.
ACCAAAAATCCATTTAGCTTTCTTAGGTGTAAAATAATTTAGGCCATGGTCCCTAGAGGTACTTTTTCCTTCAGATTTCTTGCATCCTTTAAAAAAAAAAAAAAGAAAGAAAGATATCCCCTAGTGACTAAGTAATATAAATGCATTTTTTCTATCTGCGTGTAAAAAACATTTTGTAATACCATTAAATTTAAAGTATTTGACTTTCATGAGAGCAGTACTTACATAGACAGGATGGAGATCTACTCCATACATTTCCAGTGACTTGGCTACACCCAAGTAATTCAGTTCTGCCTCAGAAGGAACCTGACCCCTGTAAACATTATAATGAATGAATTATTATATGAATGAATATAATGAACGAATAATTCATTATAATGAATTTTGTCTATCAAACCGGTGTAGCATCAATTACTAAAATAAATCGTATTGTTAACACAACTTGTTTAAAACTGTACTACTGACATAGACTTCCATTGTCTCCATAGTATCATGCTCCTGCAGGTTCCAGGTAAAATGGATCATAATAGGCTCTAACTTTCACTAGACTGTTTGTTACAAGCTATTACATATTATTAGTTTGTTCACTTTACAAGCTATTCTAACTTTATATATTAAGTACATTGACAAAACCCTGCTGTCCCCAATACATTTCACATTATTTCATCCTTATGTATAAAAAGCAAAAGATCTTTTTTGTAAATAACTATTAGCAAGAAGGCCACTTTGGGATGGCTCCCCTGTGATGTTCCTGGGAGCAAATGTGGAGAAGTCCACACAGTACTGTGTCCAGTTTTAGGCTCCCCAATACAGAAAAGATGTGGACAAATTGGAGAAAGTCCAACAGAGGCAACAAAAGTGGCTAGAGGGCTGAGGAACATGATGTATGAGGAGAGGCTGAGGGAACTGGGCTTAACGAGTCTGGAGAAGAGAAGACTGAAGGGGGAATTAATAGCAGCCGTCAACTATGTGAAATGTAGTTCCAAAGGGGATGGAGCTAGATTGTTCTCAGTGGGGACAAATGACAGAACAAGGAGTAAGGTCTCAAGTTGTAGCAATGGAAGTTGAGGTTAGATATTAAGAAAAACTCTCTCACTAGGAAGGTAGTAAAGCATTGGAACAGGTTACCCAGAGAAGTGGTGCAATCTCTATCTTTGGAGGTTTTTAAGACCCAGGTAGACAAAGCCTTGGCTAGAATAATCTAGATGGGGAGGATTCTGCTTTGAGCATGGGGTTGGACTAGATGATTCCTGAGGTCCCTTCCAACACTGATTTTCTATGATTCTACCTGCAAGTTTCACTGCACCAATCAGGAAGTGCCTTGAGCTGCATATGTGGAGAAATGATGGAGAAAGACAGAATAGTAGGCATGTGTTTTATATCAGTGATGAAAGATATAATATATGAAGCAGTCTGAGTAAAGCCAAAACTTTAAAACCACAGATATCCTCAAAATTGAATGAGTTCTTCCTTTACTAACTGTCATTTATACCACATACTCAGTGCTGATCTCTGCTTATACGTCACAAGGAGGGAGGGTACCAGCGGTGGGGGGGGTGCAGCATGTGCCCCCCCCACCCTAAATTGGCCCTTACCAACCAAGGAGTAGGAACCACTGGCCGATGCCCGCCCTGAGAAGCGCCAGCAGCACTTCCGGTTTGCTGCCAGTGTTTCCGGGCTCAGCAATCAGCTGCTGCCTACCCCTCCAAATTGGCGATCACAGCTGGTGCCCCCACCCTAGATCCAGGAAGTACCAATCGCCCATATCTCTGCTGAAAAAATGCTCCAGCACTTGCATTCCCAAAGGGAATTTACCATTCTTTTATTTCCTCCATAACATTCAAAACAAATTTACTGAAAAACTGAACTGAATAGTCACTTCTAATTATACCAGCATTAGTTAAAAACAGTCCATCATTATATGTTCCAAGGAGACTTCACATCTTATGCTTTTCCTTGCAATACTGTCACAGAGCACTAAAGGTACCCTGCTCCTAAAGAGGGGAAATGCTAGAGAAAGAGCCCTAGCAGTGAGTAAGGAGCCCAGCTCTTGGTCACCAGGGCAACTAGAGTAGTTAGTGACCCACACCTGCCAGCAGTCAGCTGACCAAAGTGGGGCAGGGTCTGGCACATATAAACCCCTTGACTGAAGCCAGGCAGGGAGTTCCCTGCCAGCAGCCTGGGAGGAAGGAGCTCTCCCTGACCAAAGCTGAAAGGAGAGGCCTGACCGCAGGTACAGCCCCAAGCTGGGTAAAGGATGGAGCATCCCTGGGGTGTTTTGAATAATGTGGTTATAGCCGGACGGCTTCAGTTTATGTTATAGCTGCGGGGCTTGCGTTTTGTTTACTGTTTAACATTGGTGGTTTGGGTGAGGCTATTAGGGGTTGGAGGAGGCCTCATAGAGGACCCACAGCAGTGTGGGGACCCCAGCATCAGCAACAGTGCAGCATTCGGGGTGCACTGACCCCAGCCCCAGAGAGGGAACAGTTGAGAAGCCCCAGTGCAGGTATGGTGAGCCCTAGAGAGAGATGGGCAACAGTACTGTGAGAAGCCCTAGAGAGAGAGAGAGAGAGAGGGGCAGCAGTATTGTGAGAAGCCCCAGAGAGGGGGTAGTCTTGGAGGAAGCACCAGAGAGGGCGCAGACTGAAAGAGACAGGGCCCAGAGAGGACAAGGGGGCCAAACTATAACAAGGCCTGGACTGAACAACATCAGTTCCACCAGTGAGGCTTGGGGTGTGGTAAAGGGGTGGTTGGAGCCACGCATAGCCCATAAGGCTAGTGTGCCCCTAAACAACTGTGGTACCATCTATCTGAAGCAGAACCTACCAGGGGTCCGGGAAGGCACGGGGTCAGAATGTACAGCTAACCATGACCAAAAGGGTATGAAAGACAGCCTTCCATATACATATGGTCATCAAAGGCATGGCAGCCAAGGATTGAGGGTGCCCATTGGGCCAACTTGGCACAGGAAGGGGGACTTGGGGAGATCACAGCCATCCTCCAGGATCCCACACTGTGACATGCTGCCATAGTGAAATATTTTACTCTATTTAATGCAGTCTACACACAAGTTGTTATGCCAGGGCCCAAGGTAGTCACAAACTTTGAAATATCTTGTAAAATATACAGTTTATCTTCTTTCTAGCCATGCAGAATTGGAGATGAAGAGATAGGCAAGGGAGCGGTAATAGAGTGGAGAGCTCTAACTAGTCATTAGAGTTTGTGCCTTCCCAGGCTGCCATTTTATGGGGGGGGGGAAGTTGTTTTTTTATTTGTCTGACGGAAGAAATGTATGCACTGTGACTGGTGATGAGACAAAAATAGTGGTGAAATGCCATATTCTACAATCAATGCAGAAGCTTTATGAACTACGGGCATGTAAGTGACTACATCCTCTTATCAGATTATAGTGCTGAAGCAAGCGGAGGGGAGAGGATGAAAAGCCCATGAAACAAAACTGTTCCCTTAGCAGGAATGCCTAGCAGATTTACTTCTGTGCTTACCAATATACTGCATCCAGGCTATTTTCTGTTTCAGTAGTTCAACAACCTGCCACAGAACTTATTATTTCCCCAGACTGCAAAATTTTTGCTCCATAGTTTGAGTTCTCGTATTCCAAAAATGATGCAACTCATCCTCATGATTCTAAGCCAACTGTTAATTGAAACTGTGTTTTCTCCCTGAGCCTACAGAGAGCCTGATACACAAGGACTGAGCAATGTGAACTACACAGTTCACCTCAATGAGCTTGCTAAAGACGATGTAAATGTCATAGACATTAGGGCTGGGAAGGGATCTCGGAAGATCTTCAAGTCCAGCCCCCAAACGTCAGCATTGCTATTTCATTTGTTATTATGTTATCTAAAATAGCATGCTAATGAGCTTGTCCCAGCACTCCAAATAATGTGTAAATGTGCCAGAAGTTTTAACTGTCCACTCGGGAGCCAGCTATTTGCAAAAAAACTCTAAAGAGGAAAGGTGATAATCCATGGTGTGCCACACAGCTGGCAGCCCTGTCAGCAATCAGAGTTCCTAGCTGTATTAAGGCATCAGGTGGTCAACTAAAAGGACTCTCAGCCACAGGATCAAAAATTGCTGGTGAAGCAGGAGGCCGGGGTCATGATGCAACACCTATACAAATGGCATGATGGGAATTGATGCTCAATCCCAGTGTTGTGACTTCTGCCTTGCATATGTGGCATGTCAGGAAGCAAGATTGTTGGGATCATGTATCAGGTCCCATCAGCCTAAAATAAAGAACTCCACAGTAAGAGGGGAGCATATTCTGGTATACACTGATACAGGCAGGTAGGCATTTTGATAAGTACTTCTTGTACAACTATAAAATGGTTTTTAGACCCATTATTTTTTGGCCTTATTAATTTACCACTTCTGGTGTGAAGTCTGAACTATCATAAATAAATAAGAAAGAAAAACAGCAACTTTTTCACTGTCATGTCCTCTAAACTGCCACATAACTGACCTGCCACTAAGTCTCCACCATGCACCAGTCCATAATCCTTTCTCTCTGGTCACTGCCTCCTCATCCTCAGCATTATTCTTCCCCTTTCTCCCCCTCAACTTCCAACCCAATTTTTCCATTATTTCCAATACATCTATATTCATGACTTCTCATCCCCTCTGAGGCCACTTCACTTCCCCTCCACCAATTCTGATCCTAGATCAGAGATGAATAAAATACAGCCTGCGGACTGATTTTATCCAGCCCACGGTGGGTCCCTCAGTCCCGCCTATCCCAGGTGTGGGGTGCAGCCCTGGCTGTGGCATGTGCGGTGAGTCCCACTACCCCCAGACATGCAGCAGGACTCCATTTCAAAGCAGGCACAGTGGTGATGCCTACTTCTTCCTGCCATGCCGCCAGCTGCAACCCTGCTGCTCAAGCACCCCAGCTCATACACCCTGCATCCACTACCAGGTCCAGGACTCATGTGGGCAGGGTGCATGGCTGGGTGACTGGGATGAGGCCGCAGGCTGGCAGGGAGTGGTAGCTGGGAGCGAGACAGGCAGGTAGGGCCAGGGAGACCCTGAAATCTTGGCACGGTGACAGTACAGGGATAGGGCCCAGGGCAGAGCCGTGATCTGGTGCCCACACATCCCTGTGATGGGTTCCATGAGCAGAGGCATGCAGGGAGTGGATTGCAGCTCTGCCTCATCTCTGACTCTGCATTGCCACCCCAAGATCCCAGCCCCCGATGCAGTTCCTTGCCTGCCTTAATCTCCATCTCATCTGCTTAGTGAAGCACCCTGCCCACACAGCTCCTGGCCAGTCTCCATGGAGACTTTGGGATCATAGGCAGTAACAGCATGGGGCCAGGACTGGGGTCAGGACAGAGCCCCAGTTCTGCAGGCAGGGGACAAGCAGAGGGTGCACCGTGGCTCTGCCTAAGGCCTGGCCCCACACTCTCACCACCACTGACCCTGGTGTCTCTGCAGAGACTGGCCAGGAGCCATGTGGGCAAAGTGCTTGGCTAGGATGGGGCTGCAGGCTGATAGGGAGCAGCATCCAGCAGTGAGATGGGTGAGTGGGTAGTGTCAAGGGGACCCTAGGATCCTGGGGTGACAGCATGGGGCTGGGCCAGGCCTGAGCCATGATCTGCTCCCTGCACATGCCTGCCCAAGGTACCAGTGTCTATCGCAGGGGCATGAGGGCACCAGATCAAGGCTCTTCCCTGGGCCCTAAACCTGTGCTGTCACCACCATGATTCTGCCCCATAATCCTAGCATCACCTGTCCATCCCACTCTCAAATGCCACTCCCCACCCACCCCAAACTCCATCCAAGGTAGGGAGTTTTGGTGATCTACTGCAGTGGGGGGGGGGGTGTTGACCCAGCCCATGACAGCTCAGCTCAGCTATGTGGCCCGTGGACCCAAATAATTGCCCACCCCTGTACTGGATACACAACCGACTTATATCAGTCCAATTCATATAAATTTAAGTCACCTGGGAATTCTAGGTGGATAGAAGACAAGTTCTTTGGGATTAGGGGCTCAGAGTAGGCACTCTTACAGTGCTTTCCTAGCAGGCTGGGAGGCTACCACTCCCATACTGCTGCATACATGACACATCAGTGTAGTTTCCACACTGACTTTTTCTCAGAGTAATTATACACTGGATTTAGGGCTGTATGTGTCATGTATCCACATCTTTAAAAAAAACAACAAAAAAAACTCAACACTAGACTAAGGCTAATGACACTGATATAAACAAGTCACATGGCCAAGCCCTTGTTCATGGATTCCTTTCATTCAATTCAAGGCCAGACATAGGGATGTGCAAACAGGATGGCTGTCCAGGGCCCAGACAGAAAGGGGGCCAGAAAATGGTAATTTAAAAATTATTATCATCATTATGATCGCTGGTGAAGGGGAGGAAGCTACTAAAAGTTCACCTGGGGCCACCAGGAGTCTAGGTATGGTGCCAATTCCATTCTCTCCTTTTCCCTCAACTCCCTGGCTTTTCTCTTCCCCCATAACTGTCAGCCTCTGCTCTTGACTCGGCTGCAGCTGCTATTTCCTCTACTCTTCTTCCACCATTACGGAGTATTTTTTGTGTATGAATAACAGTCACACTCTTTTCTTCAATTCTATTATCTTCATAACAGAACATCTTGCCTCCTTCTTCATTTAATCCCACAACAACAACAAAAAAGAACCTAAAACAAAAAGTAAATTCCCAAATCTGCCTTTCACACCCTCCTTACAGAACCTTGGGGGACTGGTTCAGCAGTAACCTCAAAAAGAATCTAGGGATTTGGCAGATTACAACAGGAGTCAATAATGTGAAGATGACATACAAAAAAGAAAAATAACAAATGCAACGTTGGGATGCATTAAAACAAGTATTGTATGCAAGACACAGGAAAAGGTTTATTTGGGTTAAGTTTCAGTTGCAGCATTGTACCCAGTTCTGAACACCACATTTTAAGAAGGATATAGAGAAACTGAAGAGGATCCAAAGATAAGGATAGGACTGAAAACCACACAAGAAAAATCTGAAAAAATTAGATATGCTTAAAGAAAAGGAGATTAATAAGGGACTTGATAGCAGTTTTAATTTTTTTTTTTTTTTTTGGTAGAGCAATGGGTTTAAACTACAGCAAGGCATATCTATATTCAGTGTCAGGAAAAACTTCCCAATTATAAGAACAGTAGAACAATGGCTTGAACTGACTAGGAAACTCCTTCAGTGGAGGTGCTCAAGAAAAAGTTGGATAAGTATCTGTCTAGGATGGCATAGAAGTAGCGAGTCCCACAACTAGACTAGATGACATTTGAGGTCTCTTCCGATCTATTAGCCTTTGGAGCTGCTCTGCCCTCTGCAAAATCATACAGATTTCTTCAAAGGAAAAAATATCTACACAGTCCAACAGAGTCTCTCCTCTCACCAATGTCAGATTCTTCCATAAGGATATATCAACACTACATAATTGCAGAGCATAGTGAGTCATGTAGTTGTTGCCCAACACATCTACCTTCTATATGTGAACCTTTTAACAGTATGACTGGACTCACCCTAACTCTGTGCTGGAGGCCTTGCCTGGGGGCTATGGCATAAAGTGTGTGTTGAACTGTAACAAGGGTGTAGGTTGTAGCCATGTTGGTTTAAGGACGTAGGCAGACAAGGTTTTTGGGTGAATCTAATATCTTTTATTAAACCAACTTTAATAGTTGGGGGGAAAAAATTAGCAAGCTTTCAGGTTTAAAAACTTTTAGTCACGCTAAGCAAGTCTCTGCAGTTGGTGTGTGCTGTTCCTGGATGGAATGAATAGTAAAGAAGACAGAGGCTGGGCTGGTATGCATACAAGACAGGCAGTCAGTGGAGATGTAAATTGAGAAGTCAATGGGTGAAACAAAGGCTGTGGGGTGGGGGGAGAGAAAAGGGGGATGAATGCAGCAGTTGAACAGTAGAGAGGTACCTGGGGAGTCAGATGTCAGGCAGGTTATAAATGTTTTAGTCCAATGTCTATATTTAGTCCATGATTTTTTGTATGTAGGAGTTTTGATGAAGTGAAGTTCAAAGTTCTGTTGTGGGGTGTAGTAATTGTGGGGGTGATGGAGATGTGTTAGCAGGTTTTGCATTTCTTGTCATACAATGGTCTGGATACATTCAGGGTATTTTGGGCCTTAGGAAGTTTGCTTCTGGTGATGAGGTTAGCGAGGTTCAGTGCTTGTTTGAAGGCTAAGATAGGTGGTTCTGGGAAGATCTCTTTAAGAATAGGGTCTCTTTCTAGTATGGGTTGCAATTGTTTGAGGATTTTCTTTATAGGTTCAAAGGTGGGGTGATATGTCACAACCAGTGGTGTGCAATTTGTGGGGGTTTTCTTCTGTACTGCAGAAATTCATCATGTGGTATCCAGGTGGCTCTTTCAAACGTGAAATCGGTCTCTCTGGAGGAACATTCTTGTTGAGTGACTGCCTTTTTAAGATTAGTCAGGTGGCAATCCCAGGTGTTCCTCTCAGTGCATATTTGGTGTTATATGAGGGCCTGGATGTACATCACAGCTTTCTTGATGTGTTTAAGGTGACTGCTGGTTCTGTGCACATATGTACATTGATCTGCGGGTTTCTTGTATAACGTGCTCTATATTTAACCATTCTGGATACTGATCATCATGTCTAAAAAGGAGATGTCGGTGCTGGAGTATTCAAGACATAGTCACATAGAGGGGTGATAATTGCTGAATTTCTGGGGGAACTCAGAGATTGCAGATTTTCAGTCTAAACGAGGAGGATTTCATCAATGTATCTTAAGTATAGCAAGGGTTTGTTGGTGCAGTTCTTGAGGAATTCTTTTTCCAGGTGGCTCATAAAAAGGTTGGCATACTGTGGGGCCATTTTCGTGCCCATGATTTGAATGAAGAGTTAGTTATTAAAAGTGAAATTATTGTGTGTGAGGATGAAGTATATAAGGTCAGTAATATTATAGTATCACAGTATCATAGTATCTAGCGTCAGAAGGGGCCTAGAGCAGGCCATCTAGTCTGACCCCCTGCCAATGGCAGGAATGAGTGCCAGGGTCACAGGACCCCAGCCAAGTACCTATCTAATC
>JAGPOW010002514.1:1242458-1265936 GCA_030014935.1 Caiman crocodilus | reverse complement strand
TGTGACCCTGGCACTCGTTTCCTGCCAATTGGCGGGGGGTCAGACTAGATGGCCTGCTCTAGGCCCCTTCTGACCCTAGGTACTATGGTACTATGATACCACCAGACTACGCCCTAGACTTGACACCTGTACTTGGCTGCTCATCTCCCCACCCTCTGAGACAGCAGCTTAAGTCTTTGCTGCACACTACACTTTGGATGTTAACTGCACTTAAAAAGCCAACATCCACCAGCAGGAAAACATATTAAATGCCATCATATTGTAGCAAAGTTAATACTTTTCACAGAAGGAATATCTCCACATGATATTAAGCAACACGCATTCAGCTATCATGGAACTGCTCCACAGAGATAATCTGAGCAGTCCTCACCAACTCTGATGCGGTGCAGAGGCTGGGACTGACAAACAGCTGTTTGTCAGTCCAAGACCCCCAGTACATATGGGAGATTTTCAAGACTCTAGTGGGGGGTTTGGACTGACAAACAGCTGTTTTTCTGACTGCACAGGTAGCTCCTGCACTGTCCAAAATGCAGCAAGCATTACAGGGAGACTGCTCAGAACAAGTTCCAACTCACAGGGGCAGATCCAGGACTTGGCAAAGGTGGGGTGCAGGAGCAGTGACTTGCACTGCAAGGTTGCTGTACCCAGGCTCCTAGCCTCCTCCCCTCCATCCCACTGATGCAAGAGCTCCAGGACTTTTTAAAGTTCCGAAAGCAGGTAAGCATCCCCCCTTTTCCCCTCCAGCCTCAGAGGCACATCCTCTTCACTTCCCTTCTGTCCTCTCTTCCTCCAGTCACTGCTACTTTCCTTGCTATCCTGGGGGCAGAGGAAGCTTCAGAGTTGTTCCTGTTGGCTTCAGCCAGGCTGTGTGCGGGCTAGGCTGAGCTGGGAACAGTGGCAGCAGCAACTGGGAGTGGTAAGTTCCCCACACTACCCATTCCCCCTACCAGGAGCAGGCACAGGAAGCCACTATCGATATGCCACCCCCAGTGAGCTCAGCCTCTTCACAACCCAGTTAGAGCAGGCAGGAGAAGCTCTACAGATACCCCTACCCAAGGATAGCAGCCACAGCAGATGGGGGATGGAGAAAGAGGAAGGGAGAAGGACATGACTCTGAGCATGGAGAGGAAAGGATGCATTATGATGAAGTCCTTATTTACTATTTTATACTAGCATACAGGATGGACTAAACTGCAGTTTAGAAGCTATACAGACAACTGGAAATCTAGCACCATTTGTCTTGCAATTTACAAAATCAAGTGCTTGAGTGACATTTTTAACAGAAAGGTTTTGGGGTATTCTGGGCAGTGGTGTTTGGTGTATCAGCGAATTAGAGCTCATGAAAGATGGTCAGTGTTAACACCCTGGAAATGTAATCTTCTATTTTCTGCCAGCAACAGAGCCCATGGTCCTCTCACTATTATCTTGCACTTTTCAGCCTATTGCATCTGTCTGTTCTATCTCATCTTCTAAATGAGATGGAGAGATTTCTCAACAAAGACTAGGCACTATATATGTAAGAATAGTGCCATGGAGCCATAATCAGGTTCTGGAGGAATTGCTACTATAATTATAACACAGGAAGGGGAGATGATTGGCAGACCCTTGTTAAATAGGGCTACATGGAAGTGCTAAAGCACAGACAGACTGAAGTACCTCAACAAAAAGGTTCATTTCAAGTCTTATGAAAGCATGATCTGATAAGTTTTCTGAAGTATTTTCATCTTTGTCTGACTGGTTTTGTTCACAGTCTTTTAAGAAAGAAATTCCTGTAAAACCTCATAAAATTATAATTAGATTAGAATTAGATAATCATCAAGGTTTAGAATATTTCTTTCCAACTGTAAAGTATCAGACACTGATCTGAAAGTATTTCCTATTTAATTTATTTCCCAAATAAATAAGCAGACAGATCTGTATTCCTGCTAGGCATTAAACAGATACAGTTCCAAAAGTGTGAAACTGTAAAAATCAAATCCAGGTCTCCTGCATGCCAGTGCAGAACTAAACCTTATGCTGATTTCTGTAATTATTCCTTTCACAAGCCTTTGATTAATTATATTTTTTCATTTACAGTTTATGTAAGGTTTTGTTAATGCCATGGAGTTTTAGTCTTTAATTTACAATTCCCAAGATGCAACAAAATTGTGTGTGGGGTAGATGCAAGCTGCTTACTGTGGGCTTGGGAATCTTTCTGTTGCCTTTCCCTCAGGAGCCCTGCACTGGCCACACGCCCTCTGTCCACCCGTACCAACAGGAGCAGCGAGGCATGCGGCCAACACAGGGCCCCCAGGGCAAAGGCAGCAGGACAGAGAGTCCCAAGCCACAGCAGGCATCCCACATCTGCCCTCACCCTGCTCAGCTCCGTTCCAGCTAGGGGGTGAGGGGGCATGGAAGAGAAGGGAGAAGTGGCCATGTGACACCCCATCCCCAGCCTAGCTGGGTCCTTTCAGCCTCATCCATGGGGCATGGAGGCCTGCCCCACCCTTGGCATCAGTAGCATCAGGAGGGGAAGGGGCCCCTCCTGCCACTGAAGTCCAGATCCTGGGACCTAGGGCCCAGCTGTACAGGAAAAATGGCATAATACATTCATGTTTATAATGGGGTGTGGAGGGCCTCTAATTTTCTATTTGCCCAGGGCCCCAATAAATCTGAATCCACTACCGTTTATTGTACAAGGTATATCACTCTGGTAAAGCATATATCTCAGTCAGCTATAATTTTCTGTTTTGCCTCTACATAAGCAATGTAAACCATTTTAGAAAGCAAAAGATAGCTTATTTTTTAATTCACTAGAGAACTTTCATTTTAGCTTGCACACAAAATTTTAAAAAAATATATGCTTTCAAAAATGTTCTCCTGAATTCATCATTTATTTTCACTTCAACAAAACAGTCACAAAGCTTGAAAACTTACCAGTAAAACTCAATATTATCTTTAAGCCAAAATCATGCCCTTGGTATCCTGGAAAAGTAAGAAAGTTTCACAACTACTCACGTAACAGACTGCCTCTATTGCTAAACTAATTGAGAATACATGAACTTTTAATAGTCTAACCTACAGTCAAACCAGGATAATATTACTCTTCATTATATCAAGCTCTGTCACAACTTTGGTTATCAACGGCTGGCTTCCATAAATAATAATTAAAAAAAAAAACCCCCAAAAACAACAACAACAAAAACTGTTTATTTCCTCTCCAGGAGCTTGATGAGCTCACACCCTCCCAGCTCTTTGGCACAGTGATACAGCCTCTTCTTACTTCAGTTAGTTAGTTAGTATATTTTATCATTTTTTCCCTTACTTTCTTCTGTTAGTCATTAAATACATGTCCCAGGTGGATACTGCACAAGGTCCAAAAAAATATGCAAAAGGAGCGGGTTATAAATTCTTGCCCCTCCAGACTTAGAACTGTGGCACTGTCCTTTATGATCAGAACATAGGTAAGCACCATGTTTTGTGCCCAGCAGAGGCAAACTAAACATTATAAAAGAAAATGGTCCTTTAGCATTTGCCATCATCGTGTGAACAGCTTCACTTGGTAGGTGACAAAGGACTGTCTAATGTACGTTCCGTCTACATTAGAATGTTTGCCATTACAGCTCTACTGGCACAAGGCAGACAAACACCTCTAGTAGATAAAAGTTGTGTGCAGACACTCATTTCTATCAGAAGAAATTTCAGCCATGGGCCAGCACTCCCTGCTCTCGGTCCCACTGTCTGGGAGCTAAGCAGAGCAAATGACACAACAAAGACCCTGCAAGTTTCTGATACTGGGAACTTCTGTGACTGTAGTATCAAGACGACATAGGAGCTACTCCCCCAGCTACACACCTGGTCCCAAGTAGGAGTTTAAATTGGCAAAAGTGTGCAGACATTCAGTTTCCCAGGAGCAATTTAACCCTGGTTGTTCCCACATTATTTTTCTCTTAGAGCTGCCATTTTTGCTCTAGAGAAAAAACTTCAATGTCTGCACACTTTTGGTTTCTAGCAGGAAAATGGCAATTGTCTTGGTAGAAACTGAACATCTGTACACAGCCACTGGCAAAAGAGCAGTTTGCTGATACAAGTTTATACTGGTCCCTGGAGCTAAAATAATTATTTTGACATTGCAATTACACACACACACACACACACACACACACACACACACTGATCATAAACTTTTTGGAGAAAGGTGTACTACACACATAACAGCCTATCAAAGGGTGCCTCTTCCACCAAACAACAGAGACTTGAGAACTACAACGTCAGTTCAAGTGGCGTCAAAAGGTTATTATTATATATACTGTTTCTAGGCCACCCATTTTCACAAAGAAGCAAACATGATATAAATACATTCTGGCAGCCAAAAGCCTCCTGCCATATTGGTCATCTCACTCTAAAACTGAGGCAAGAAATAGTCTATGAGTGAACAATTTATGATATGCCAGGGAACATTGTGGTCACTATCCCTCCCTAAATAAATTACTATCATCTTAACCCCAGGCAAACAAGGAATAAATTAGTACCAGCTCACTTACAACCAAAATTCCTATTTGGGGAACTATCATACACTCAGAAAATTCATATAAGGCAAACAGTTATCTGGTTTAAGTGAAATGAAGAATTTTACCTGCACTTTTCATGATAACACTATCCTTCTGTTAACTTCCAACATCTTTTTACTTGTCTTGTGCAGACTTAGGTGCCTGTTTTTGGCCTCATTTAAATCAATAGCAAAAATTCCAGTGTTTCCATTAAAACAAATGTAAAAAAAAATTGCTATCGGAAATCTTGTTGTTTCATGAAACACTGAAAGTTATTGAAAGTGTGACCACCTAGCACCCTACTGGGAAAGGTCAAGAACAGGGTAAAGTTTTAGAGCTGGAAAATTCAATCTGCCATGTCTTTTACTCACCGTCTGATGACTTCTGTCACAGTAACGCAGTCCAAAGTAATCTATCTCCACTAGGTTTAAGTGACGGAATACGTAGCCCAGGACAACCGACCCTTTCGTTGACTTCTGTGGGAAAGAATTTACACAGGCTTTTCACAAAAATGTTCTGCCTTTGTCAACTATGCACAGTGGCATTCATGCATTCAGTTAGCTTTGTCTGACAGAGGCGGCAGTTTTATTGGTTAGAAGAGCTCTAGCGGATTTTAACCTCTCATTTATAACTAGGACAATTTAAGTTCTTCCTCACTTAGATTTAAGCAAATAATCTTGTAAATAATGTTGCATGTGATAATGGTAATCAACATGCTATAAAAATGTTATTGAACTGCTAAGGTTTTCTATTACTATGCATTTATGGCAAAATTCTGTCTTCTCATCAAAATTCTGATACATGTGGCAGATCTCATGCCTAATATACCACTTTCTCTTCACATGTAGCTCTCTCAGTCAAGCTCTACTGTTGCAGATCAGGAAAAAAATTCTGTCCACAATGTGTAAATTATGATACATTTAGTGCTCCCTGATTACTCTTTGTGAAGAGGGCTAGGTTTTCTTTATTCCTTTTAAAGTGTTTTTGAAAATAGAAATGGCACCAGTCTACCATCCAGAATCCAATCTTGTTCCAGAGCTTTACTTCATTAAAAATAATTGGGGACGAGGCCTCAAAAAGCTCCTTCATTGTTGTGATTGCATTTTTGTCATCAGAAGGCCTGCTGTTTACAAGCTGTCAGATAACTAGTATTAAACAGAGAGAAATAGCCCAGGAAGACAGAATAGATACCTGAACTTTTCTCACTTCCGAAAATTGTTAGCTTTGGTTTTGAAAAAAGACGCTTTGATTTGGAGGTGGGGGAGGGGATATTTCTGGCATGAGGTGAGAAGCAGCAAAGCACCTAAAAGTCTTATATATTTACTGTTTCAATATTAACAAATTTAATAGAGTTATAAAATAACTCTAGGAAAATATACCAAGTTAGTGAAAAGAGTGCTCCTTAAACATTTTCATAGATGACACTGAAGCATGGCAAGTGTACTACACTGATCCAAAGAAAATAATTGCTCAGACAAGCTTTTCAGTACACAACACCTGACTATGAGGGTGGTTAAGCACTGAAATAGGCTGCTTAGAGGAACTGTGGAATCTCTATCCTTGGAAATTTTAAAGCGCAGGTTGGACAAACACTTGACTGGAATGATTTAGTCAGAAAAGATCCTGCTTGGCACATGGGGCTGGACTAGGTGATCTCATAAGGTCCCTTCCAGTCCTACTTTCCTATGATCTCACAACACTACACAGAAAAACAAAGCAAGCCCTAGATCAACTCTGAAAACTTTTGAAACCAGTGAACAACTTCTACTGACTTCACAAACTGGCCCTCATTCATTTCACCCTAGATATTTTGTTATCATATTTACTTAAATATAAGATGAGCTTGAATACAAGACAACCCCCTCAATAATTAGATTTTAGTTATAAAAAAAAATGATAAATGTTCCATAGTTTTCCAGGTATAGAATCTAATTATGGGAGGTTTCCCTTGAGTTTGTCCTCCTCCTACTACTACGGCAGGGAAAATAAATGGGGGGGAGGGGGCGGTCAGATGGTAAGTCAAAAGTGAGCTATTCTACTCAAGCATCCGTTAGGAATGTTATAGGTTGTAATGAATTACTAGTCACCTAGAGAATCATAAATAATAGAATAAATTATTCATCCATAACGTAAGCAAGCTAGAAATTATTCACTTAAACTATACAATGAGGTACATACAGCATGCTTAAAATAAATCAGTTCTTCACAAATTTCAGTTGGGGAAAGGTCTAAGTCCACTGGGTAAGATAATCACAATGAATAATTATTTCATCTGAACCTCTGAGCCAGGCAAGTGGAATTTCTCAAGTTGTACAGTAAAAATTTGACCATTTTAAACAGCTGGCCTATCAGTGTAACAATTTGTAAATAAAAAAACATGACAAAACAGAAAGAATATGTAAGGAAAAATTGTTAAAGCAAACAAAACTCTTATTCTGCTGCCTCAGATAATGTACATAAAATACAGTGCCCCTAATGTCAGATGTTCTAGTGCAAAGTCAGTTGGCTTAGACAGCTGTTAAAGTTATGTCAAACAAGAAGCAACCTCAGTGGCTATACTAGTGTAGAAACATGGGGCACCTATAAATGTGCCAGATGCCTGCTTCAATGTGTTCTAATTAGAACATGTCAGATTAATTAAGTCTGCTGGAGCATTCTAATTAGCAGGCACTAGCAGTCCCATCAATTCAGCATTCCCACACTTCAAAATGGTAGTGGGGGCACTTTAACTAACGTTCTTTAAATGAGTCTGATTTATACTACAAAAGTCACATTTATGCCAAAACAAAGCATAGTGTTAGGACTCATTTAAACAATTTATTGGGTTTTTTTCTTAAAAGGATTGCTGATGATATTTTCAAATAAATTTGTTCTACTTTGAGTTTGCCTCTAAGAATGGAAGCTTCTAAGCATGCTGTTCCTTACCTTTCTAGGCCTACAAAACCCTTGGTAGACTCCAGGCACACCTCTTTAAATGGCCCCCGCTGCCATTTTGAAGTGCAGGATGCTGAATACACAGAATGCTGTGGACGCTTTAATTAGAGTGGCTCACAGGAGCTGCTCTAATTAAAATACCCTCCATCCCACAGCACATGTAAAGACACCCAAGGAGTTCAAAAGAATCAAACCTAAAAACAGATTTGTATACACTGAGTAAATAAAGGAAATTAGCAATTCTTCTACCTCTTTTTCCTTCCACTATTGCCACTTCTTATTCAAAGAAGCAGAATTAGTATCCAACTGAAGGAAGAGGAAGATTTTGCTCCATCATCATCTTTCATACCAGATACAATTAACTTCAGTGTTGGAAACTATTCTGATGGCTTGGGAACCAAGCTGTAGCTCAGGATCCACTGCACTATTCACTCTATAAACACATAGCAAAAGGGACAGACCCTGCCAAGAGGGTCTAAAAACAGAATTGTTCTATTATTTTCCTACAGTAAAAATAATGTATGAAAACTAAGAGCTCACTTTTTCTGAGTGTCTGGATTCTAACAAGGGTGCTCTGGGTCTAGAAAGATTGAGAACAGTGTGCTAGAGGCTTACACTCTTAGAGGCAAGCATAAAGTACAGCAAGTTTATTTGAAAATACCATCAGTAATCCTTTAAAAAAAAACCAACACAAAGAATAGTTCAAATGAGTCATACCATTTTGCTTTTTGTTTTAGCAACATGATTTTATAAACCAGACAGGCAGGTTTCTACTAGCTGAACAAAATGAAACTAGGACATGCAGAAGAAATCTGATTTAATTTTTTTAATTTTTTTTATTTTTTTTTTATCTAATTATTGGAAGTTTGCCTTGAATTTGGTCTCCTCCCCTGCTATAGCAGAGAAAATAAATCTGGAAGGGTCAGGTAGCCAGTCCTTTGTTCTCTGCTTCCCCACAACTTTTTCCACTGGCAGCTCTTCCTCCTCTCCTTACTACCAGACCCTGCTCTACTTAAGCACCTGGAAGTTGTCACAACCCAAATCAAGGGAGTGTCCCTGACACAATAGACCACCCCCTCTGAGTGATTGGCATTACCCTAAATTTGGTCACGTTCCGCCTCATTAGGTATTCCTACTTGACGGTTTATCATTGGCTACTCTAAAAGTATAAAAGTCTGCACAGTTTCCGCCCAAGTTGGAGCAGAGCATACTATGACCACGTTGCAGGAAAGACCTCGCAGAGCCCGGAGCATGCCGCAAAGAGCTCTGAGCACGTGGCAGAGTAAATTTGGTGGACTGATCACTCACCAATGGCTCCCCGTCAGCGACCTCCCAACGTACCCCTTCCCTGTGCGCTTATTTTGTCTGTACGCTAGTTGCGGTAATCTGATTTGTAAATATGTAAATGAGCATACAGCCTGCGTCACAGCCACCAGCAGCGTAAGTAAAATCTATTTTAAACCCAATACGCTGTTCTGCCTCTCCATCTGCCAGCCCACCTGATGTCTGCTTAGTTAACCACCATTTCCCTTGGTCAACTCTGACCAGTCGGCCGGCCAAGACACAGCATCACGAACAGGATTTAAGGGCATGGAGGTGGAGAAGATTTTAATCGAGTGTTGCCCCTGGTGCACCAGGGGGTGTCCTCTGACTGATTCTAATGAACTGTGGGTCCATATTGCATACCATCAGGCAGGCAACCCAGGAAAAAAGCTTATCAGCGGTTTCCTTTCATTGAGAGGGGAAGAAAAAGCTTCAAGAGAGTGGGAGGTCCATCTCCACCCTGGGGCGTTCGGGTGCTTAATGAGTAGCAATTGGGTCCTATTCAGGCCCCGGGATGAAGTAAGCAGAGTGTCCCTTGTTAATGTTAAGCCAGCGGGCGAAGCGGAACCAACCCTCACTCAAGATTACGCCTGCTGTATAAGATGTGTGCGGGAGGGTGGAGAGCCGACACCGGCTGACCGATTCAATCCCCCAACTCTGGCGCCTGGATCGAAGGACCACAAGCTCCTCTCGGAACTCCGGGAGAAGTTAGAGTCAGAGGGCTGCAACGCAGCATGGTGGACGGACCTGAAGTGGGATAAAGGAAAGATGTTAAATGTAATGTTCCGCACTGTTACAACTTTGTTGCGGGAAAATGTGAACCTAGAAGTTCAGCTGCTCACAGCTGCCCAGGTGGCTAAGGAGGCAGCAGTAGAAGAAAGCACTGAGCTGACCGAGAACCCCAAGCTGCTGCCATTCCAAGATGGCGCCGGGGAGAAGGGAGAACGCATGAAAAGCCTCAGAGGAGGAGGCACAGTCATCAGCTCCACCCCCAAAAATGGTGCCAAAAGAAGCTCCGCCCCCTGGCATGGCATCAGTAGTGGAGCCACCCTTCTACAAGGGAGGGAGGTTCCTGCCTTATATGGTCAACCCCCTCCTAACCACAGTCCATCCGATAATAATGGTTAGGCAGGCCACTGGTGCTCAGGATGCAACTCATACCATCACTGTGTGCCACATCTGCACGCGGGGAGAGATGCAAGAGTTATGTAAAGAATTGAGAATAAGACCTGAAGAATCGTTGGCCATATGGCTTGGATGCCTAGTAGTGGAGTTCGGGTCAGGCTTGTTAGAAATAGAAGAAGCAAATTATCTAACTCATCAAGCCTTGTGGAGCGGAGGACACACCACCGACCTGGACGTAGTAGCGAGTAATACTCGCTGGCCCATCCTGCTCCCAGCGCTTGTCGCCGGACAAGTGACCCACAAGTTTCACGCCTGGCATGAAGGTCTTCCAAAAAAGGCCAGTGAAGAACAACCCCTGCTAGCCATAATAGGAGTATCATATGCCTCCTGGAACTCCAGTGTACACCAACTGGGACTAACTCAGGCTCAGTGTAGAGGAGAGTGGCCTCACCATCACTTGTGGAACCCTGGAGCTGTCCCTGCAACCTTAGACAGTATACAAGCCTGTGTGGAAGTCTATGGGGGAGACAACGCCACAACGCTTAGACTCCTCCCTCAATTCAATGCCTGGACAGCAGGTGGGGAAATTCCTGAATCACCTTCCACATCTGCAGGCCATTATGGACTCATCCACGAGGGTTTCCAGTGATATAGAACATCAATCTTCAACATACCCCATTAGAGTCCAGAAACAGAAGTGCTGTGAGTCTGATGTCCCATGGGAATTGCGACCGTTGCCGCAGCAAACGCCAAAAGAGATGGCCATGTTTGGGTTCCTCCTACAGCGTTCCGGACTAACAAAGCGACAATTGCGCCTTCTAGGGGACGAAGGCCAATGGCACCTCATAAATGAACTGGGCTTCGACTATGACGACTAAAGACGGCAATGACCGATTACCAACCCTGGCTCGTCGCGGCTAACTGATTCACTGCCCTGTTGTTTTCCGGTTTTGTGGCAGGTTCACCTGTTGCCACTTTTCCTATTTGTTTGTTCTTTTGCAGGCTCGACGGTGATGGAGTGACAATCCGTGACTGCCCGATTGTGAAGACCCTGAGTGCCGGACCACGGCACATTTGAGTCAACATGGTGATAACCACTCACTTATGTCGTGAGCAGGGTCATCACTATATTCTTGCTGCTATTGACAGGTTCCTCAGTGAACGGAGCTAACTTCAAGACCTTCGGCTCAGACCTAGATTTCCTGTCGTTTGGGACCAGAACTGTGACTAACGGCTCATCAACAGATAGTCTTACCGTGTGCTTGCAATTCTACCTTTCTGTTGATAATCCCATGTACATACCCTTAGTCTACCTCTGTAGTGTAAATACCTAGTTTAAGATGAGAGACAATAACTGTTTCTAAAATCAACACCATAGATAAAGACAAGAAAAATGGAGTGTGCGTTTAACAAAGAGTTCGGAATGTGAAGAAAGAGATAGGGAAAATGATGATGGAAGGGGGCAAGTAGTAAAGACACAAAAAGAAAAGTGATTGGGTTCTATAGAGACCTGTACACTATAGAAAGAGGAAACAGATGAAAAGTGACAGTAGAAGGAAAAGAGGGGAACTTTAAATAGAAGAAAAAAAGTGTAAAAGGTGTCGTGAGTGAGTAGAGATAGTATTAGGATAATGAGCAGAAGAACTATCCAATGATAACAAATCAGTGTTACAATTAAGTTTTCACGGGTCTCGAGACAGTTGTAAGAACCCCCTCATGGGGGGCATTAAATTAATACCCTGTTCTCAATTACCGTAGAAAGTCGAATTAAAGGGAATATATCTTGTCTAAGTTAATCAACGTTTAATTCCTTTGTATTGCTATTAGTCATAATAATTATTGTTGTGTATGTAGACTGTTGTGTTTTATAGTTTGTAAAAAGAAAAAAAAGACCTGTAATTTGTATGTATCCATTTGCTACCTCAACCTTGTAACGGCAACAAGTTCCCAGATGAAAGTCACCTTTGATCTAAATTTTTGTCTATTCATGGCCATGGGGGCAAGTCACAACCCAAATCAAGTGAGTGTCCCTGACACAATAGGCCACCCCCTCTGAGTGACTGGCATTACCCTAAATTTGGTCACCTTCCACCTCATTAGGTATTCCTACTTGACGGTTTATCATTGGCTACTCTAAAAGTATAAAAGTCTGCACAGTTTCCGCCCAAGTTGGAGCGGAGCACACTCTGACCACGTTGCAGGAAAGACCTCACAGAGCTCTGAGCACGCCGTGAAGAGCTCTGAGCACATGGCAGAGTAAATTTGGTGGACTGATCACTCACCAACGGCTCCCCGTCAGCGACCTCCCAATGTACCCCTTCCCTGCGGGTTTATTTTGTCTGTACACTTGTTGCGGTAACCCGATTTGTAACTATGTAAATGAGCATACAGCCTGCATTGCGTCCACCAGCGGCATAAGTAAAATCTATTTTAAACCCAATACGTTGTTCTGCCTCTCCATCCGCCAGCCCGCCTGACATCTGCTTAGTTAACCACCGCTTCTCTAGGTCGGCTCTGACCAGTCGGCCAGCCGAGACAGAAGTGAGAAGCAAATCTGACAACAAAAACTCTGAAATTAAATATGGCTAGCAGCAATTTGTATATAGTACCCATAGATGCAATTCATCCAGAATATATGTATGTTACCTTTTTTTGAAACTGCTGCAAGTTTTACCACAAATGTTTTATAAATGCACTTTTGAGAAGCACTTTGGCACCTACTTATATCTAGTACAAACTTTTCTTTATTAACAAATTTTATTAAACACACACTTATCACTTTACATTTACAAAGCTTCACATATCAAGCACCCTGGTTTTACCAAAACTTCATATTGTAAAAACAAGTACATATCCAAAACATACAACTACGTATATTAAATCTTTAAACAAACATATATTAACTTCCCACAAAAAAACCCTTACAGAATTTTTTTTTTTCATACAGAACCCCATGAAAACCTCTGTAAGCACCTGGAACTCTCTGCACTTCCCATCAGTCCTCTCTGTTGGTTCAGTGAATCAAGTGTGTCCAGTCCTTTTTTTTCCCCACCACCTCTTCTTCTCTGATCTCTTCCTTGTCATGATCGATACAGTACAGGCAGTCCTCGACTTACAATGTTTCGAGTTACAACATTTTGCACTTACATTTATAAACTGACACCCTGTTTCAACTTTATGATGTCAGTTTTGACTTTACAATGCTTGATCCAATGCGACACCACGTCAGTGATCACGTTCACTGCATCGCTCATCTCCCTGGAGAACATCTGTCCACACTTCCTTGGACATTTTCTTTAAAAAAGCAGACAAGACTCCAGAAAAACATGCAGCTAAGACTCACGGGAAGACTGCAGCCAAAAACCCTTGAAAAAGTCCAACCAAGAACCTTTCAAAAAGTCCAGCAAAATCACCTCAAAGAAGTCCTTCCAAATCTATGATTGCTATTTACAATATAAATACATTAATATAGCTATATTACTCATCTATAATTGATCGAGTACAAAGTTTTAGGGTATTTTTGGTGAAAATAGGGCATTGGGCCTTGGCTCAGGAACCAATCCATTTATAACATTGTTTCTTATGAGGAAATTGGTTCCGAGTTACAACATTTCAACTTAAGATGCAGCTTTCAGGAACCAATTGTGTCGTAAGTCCAAGGACTTCCTGTATTTCAGTTCATTCAGACCCAGCTTCAGGCACTCTCTTTAAGCAAAAGCCCCTTAAGCACCCAGTGGTTTCTTTCTTTCCATAAACTAGTTTTAACACATGCTAATAATTTGCGACACATATGCATAATTTAACGTAGGCCAATCACAAGCATGCACTCGCTGGTGCAGCTGAAAGGTTTTGGCAGGCTCTGACCGTGCACCGAACTTTTCCTGCGCTACAGGGATAACTCCCCGCTCCCGTGCTCATAATGTGCTCAACACAAGCTGTGCCAAGGCATCTCTTAACCGTTATGCACAGACACCCATCTTCCTTCTGTGGCTTGTTAGCAGCTTTTGCATCTTTCATTGATGCTCTCTCAGCAATTTCATTCTTTTCCCTATGGTTCTTCACCCTTGTTTCCCGAAGAATTCACCCACCCTCTTCTTCACCATCATCCACCATTCTCTGGTGCTCTTCAAATATTTCTTCAGTGTCCCCCACCCTCTCCACTCCATACAGTCTTGTGTAAGCTTGACACATCTCCTAATCATGTAGCAATTTCACATTTAACTTCCAGACTCTCCTTCCTCTTACAGGACCTCTTACCAAGACTCAGTTCTGCCTTCAGCACCTGGTGATCACTAAATGCAACAGTTATAGTCTCCTTCTTCCTTATCTTTATTTCTTTTCATACACATGCAAAGTCAATTCTTGGTTGTAGGGTTGGGTATTTTACTGGTCAAGTAAGTTCACTCAACTGACCAGTCAAATATCAGCCCCAAATTGGAAAAAATAAAGTTAAAAAATTGCTAACAGAGACAATACATAAAAAGCATACATTTTATGTTAAAAGTGTGAAAAAAAATTTAAAAATCATATTTCTGTCAAGAAAACTATTAAAAATGTAGAGGTTTTTTTGTGTAAAATTGCTATAATCTTTGGCCAGTCAAAAAATATGCAGTCAGTTGACTGGCTTGCCAACTCTACTTGACTGTTAGCAAATATAATAAAAGAAAAGACTCTGAAAAATGTATTGACAGGGGTGAAAGTTTTCACTAGAACTGACCCCAATGGAAAGAAGCAACTTTTTTTTCCACTCCAAACTGAAAAGGTTGATGATTTACCACAGTTCATTGAGTTCAGTCCTACCACAGCCAACAGCATGTCAAGTCATAGTGAGCCATAATATTGCATTCAGTTCACTGAGAATCCCTCTGCTGTGCCTTCTCTCAGCCTTGCACATATTAGTGTGGCCCTGTCCTCCACAATAACCCCATAGCTCAGCACTGTTCAGTAAGTGTGTATTCTCCAGATATCCCACCACAAACAGTCCGTGTGATAATTTGCCCCCATACATGACTGGAACCAAGTGTTCTTGTCATGAGTCCTAAGATGCTCAAAAAATTATATCCAGATAAGGCACAGGGCAAACTCTTCTGGCTTCACCGTTTGAAGGGAGTGACCATACTAATGACATGCTCCAGACTAAATGAGGAGGTGACAGAGAGAGCAATACCGTGGCTCACAATAACTTGAAAAAAGGTCAGTAGCAAGGATGACTGCACTTAACGGGCACTAGTGTACGTCTTATTTAGATACACTGCACTAACCTATCCTTGTGGTAGAAGGTTAAAGTGATGCTACTGCCAGAATTGTGTTTCCACCATCATGGCAGCAGTTAGCAAAAGTACAAAGGGAAATGTGTGTGTTATTCTGCACATCAAGAAGAGAAAGGCTAGCCAGAATATAGCTGCATAAAGCAAGATGGCAGTGTGGGGAATGCCGGCTGCTCGTTTACATAAATTATGCAAGTGCAGAACAGTGTGTAAAGCAGCAAAAGAGAAGGAAGGGAAAGCAGAATGCTTTAGCCAATTATTGGCAGGTAAAATCTTGAAAAAGATCGAGAATATATGGGGGGCCCTTGGAAGAAGCCATGGACATGACAACATTCTGTTCATTACATAAGAATGGAAAGTTTTATAACCATGTACAAAATAGGAGTAGTGGGATTAGTCCTGTGACAGGGGGCCATCTCAAAGCCAGTCACCATATTGGCACACCCACCTATCTAGGGCAGTCTGCCCTGCCTCGCCTGCCATGCCTTTGATGTTTCCAAAATATAGGGGTTTATATGGGGGAGGCTGCCCATTTGGTTGCCCTCATGCCAAGGGCAAAATACATGGCTCAAAACCTTCCTTTATACCTCATGTCCCATGTCTCCTAGATGGCATCCAAACTCACTTCCAACTCCCCCTGCTCCTTAGCCCGGCTGCACTCGGCCTCTGGGCTACATTTGGCCTCAGGTGTCCTCAGGAGTGCCTTGGCTTCTCTGCTCATCTCACTGGGGCCACAACTCCACCCCCTCACTGGACTATTGGGCCTTACACCCCCTTAGGCTTCAGGCCCCACCCAGTGGACCTTGCCTTTTCTGTCAGGGTGTGCTCCTCTAGCCTTTCCCCTCCACAGGGTACCCACAAGGTAGTGGGGGCTAAGGCTTTACAGCACCCCATCCTCACCTTTCAATGGGAAGGCACAGGTGTGACATTTCCTGGAGACTGCCCTACCACAGGACCTACCACACACCACACAATCCAACCTCAGCAGGATGTAGTTTCAGGTCTTACCCAGGACGACAAGAACCTCCCTCCATCCCCACAGTCCCTATCCTCCAGGTGTTCTGGGGGCTCAGCTCACAGGACTCAGGCTTATACCCTGGCTGCCCAGCCCTCATCCAATCTGGGGGCCCCCTTGGGGTCACGTGACCCCCTAATTTGACCTAACAGCACCTGCCAGTTGCTCCACAGCCTGCTCAAGCCCCTTAAAGTGGGTGCCCCACCACAAGCCCTGAAAGTTTGCAAGAGATCAACAAAAATTGTACAAGGAAAGAGACAGGATGGCACCAGTGGGAAACTTCACAGAAGGACAAGTAAAGGTGTGGAGGACAGTGGCTGACAAATGACAGAAAGGGGAGTACTATTTTTCATAAAGTTCAGTGTTAAGGAAAAATGTATTTCAAACACAACCTTTCTTGCTTTCTCCTTATGCACTGTGAAGCTTCTACCTAGAAATTCCCCCTTTTTCAAGCCTTTGCAACTCATATTTTGCACACATACCTTCAACCTGTGCAAAAGGCACGCTTTTATAGAATCAAAATCCCCAGAATTCTTTATTTTAATGCACATAAAACCTCTCCCCCTAGAGGCTGACACCCAGTCAGGCCTCAATTTGCACAGTACATGTTCAAGCAGAGAAGATCTTTAAATTAATGATGTTTAATATTTACAGATATTCTCATAGACAAGCAGCTCGGCCTTAATTTGCAGAAGGCATGTTCAAACAGAGAACTTTAAATTATTAATGTTTAATATGTACAAACATTCCCCAAGACAATCAATCACACAGTATAAATACATATTTCTAGAAATTAGGGAATTTAATATAAAAGAATGTAACATTAAAATCTGCCTTACATGAGAAGCACTAATGTACAAGGTCAGGCAATTTCTTTCATCTCGTTCACTTTTTTCCCCCAACACAGTGCTTTTCAAACTTTTTAGACTCAAGGCTCTCCTCAGAAAATGCCAGTTCTTCATTTTCACTTGTTTATTATTTCTAGAAATGTAACAGCAATTCTGTTGCAAAAAATTAAGAAAGATCACAACACATCAGAATTTTTTTGACACTATACATCCCTATTTGAAATGTCTCTGGGTTCATTTTATGAATCATGTGTGTTTGTACACCTAACAGCGCTAACTTTATACAGCACTCTATGGTACCCTTAAAATAATTTAATGAAACCCTGGTTAAGAAGCATTGCCTGAGCAGCACACAGTTATAGAAGATTGCAGGATGAAGTGATAATGCTTTTACATTCAGCAGGGTGCCTTGGCACACTGGGATGCCACAGCACCCTGAGATGCCACAAAATTGAGATTATTCTTGTGCTAACTTTATAAAGTAGACAGCTAAATTTTTATAGAAGTGACAGTTTACCTATTTACAAGGTACCTTGCAGTACACTATACAATTTCTCCAAGATGTAACCAATCCATAATTTCCACCACTATATTCCTAGATTTCATATTAGAATAGTTTGGTTCAACCAGATCTTCAGGTTAGTAATGTGAGATACACATGCAGAATAAGACACCACTGAACCAAGATCCCTTACCAATATGTTCAACTCTTTGTGATAACCTTCTGTTATTAACACAGATAGATAAGAAATCCTCCAATAAGGAGCAAGTGACCAATTATAAGAATATGACAATCGCAAAAAAAGATGCAGTAGAGAAAACACTTAGCTTCCAAAATTTAATGTTGTTTAAAAAATGCTTTGAAATTGATCTCTAAGAAAATAAACATCACACGTTTTGTAAATTACACAGCACAGTATAAATTTATTTCCTGCATAAGATTTCACATACTCTGAACTTTAATTTAAAAAATAAAAACCTACTTTCCAAAACATTAACTAATAGAAACATTCTGTGGCTTCAGAGCCAAAGTTTTAGATCTATACACGACAGATCATTTCAATTGCCTTCCATGCAAAGTCATCACAAACAATAAATGCTATGTCTAGTGGAAGAATGTCAGCTATCAGTTGCTGGGGGCATGTTCTACGTACTTCAAAGGGCCATTCTACAACACCAGGCAATATAAAAAAAAATATTGCAGAGACAGAATTCCAAAGCTTCCCAGTCTGAAAGATTACAATGATAATCATTATCAATTATTCTGTTCGTCTTGAAGTATCAGCTTTAAAAAAATAGCAAAATAATTTCCCACCCTGTAAAATGGAGCATTTGGGATTTCAGGGATTCTTTTGCTGCTTTTTCTCTTTAAAAAAAACTCGCATAAAAACTGAGTCTAACATGGAAAGTTTTAGGCTAAACTTAATAAGATTAGCTTTTAATGCACAGCAGAAAGTTCTGTTTACTATTTTAAGACTATCAAACCTATCAGAAACAAATAACAACCTTCCAAAGGAGACCAGTGAGCAAATTTGAAAGAACAGGTTTTTATTGCTTTTCTGCCGAGATATTGAATAGGATTCTGTATACTTCTGTCAAAAAACAAACAAACAAGAAAGCAGTCTATGGCAGGGACAGGCAAAGATCAGCATTCCTACTGTCCCACACTTGACTGTTGCAGCATGGCAGGATGCAAAAGTACACATATGCTTATGAAGTTAGAACAGAGCTCAAACAGTCTGAGCTCATTTGTTGCAGCACCTAAGAGCACTGAGCACAAACAAGTTGAAATTAATCTATGTGCTATAGAAACACAGCACTCAAGGGCACCGTGAGGCACACAGCCAAGTGCATGTGCATTTATAACTGATACATTTTTAATGTATTCCTGAAACATTTAATTCATTTTTAAACTATTCAAAAAGTATGCAAAAAACAAAAGCTTATTTTATTGAGCTATCTTCTTTCTCTCAAACACGTGGCATAACTAGGGATTTTGGCACCCTGAGCAGAAATGCCTGAGAGCCAGTTTCCAGGATGGTGAGACGGGTGGAGGTACTACGTGCCAGAAAGCTGGAGGTAGAAGGGCGGGGGGGGATGCCAAGTGTTAGGCTTTCATAGCAGCATAAGATTCTGAGAACAAGAAACAAAACTTTCTTTGCACTCTCTCTGCTCCCATTTCCTTCTCCAGTTTATCCTCTGTAAGATAACATCTCAACCTCTGTATCATTGGCAAAATTGCTTGCCCTTTTTCTCCTATCAGGTTCAGACTCCAAAGGTGCAGACAGAAGTGACAATTCTCACCCAACCTGGCTCCTGAAAGCTCTCTATAGCCATGACCAAACAGAAGTGCACAGCTGCACTGCGGTTCAAAAGTGCCAAATGCTGCAAAAATCTGAACCCTTATTGGATGAGGGTTCAGATGAAGTAGCTCCAAAACACGTCACCCTCAGTAATTTGTATCTGCACTACCTCCTAGCCCCAATGCTGTTTTCAAAATGGGAGAGAGGGAAAGGGAGCAGAGAGAGTTTGGTCTGGAGTTTTTTCAGCCCCCACTGGATAGTGGACTGAAGCCCAGCACCCCCCTCCTCAAGATGGGGGGCTCCAATCAACCCACCCCCACCCTCCAGATGGGGAGCCCTCAGAATGAGCTCCCTCTGCCCCCTTCCCACCTTCCCATTCTGAAAACATCAGGGCTGGGAGGAAGGAGGGGTGTTATGAGGGAAGAGTGGCTGCAGTCTCACAGCCACTCTAAAAAGTAAGCCTGTGTGAATAGGGAAGTATTTCATTCAGATTTGGATTTGGCCAATTTGCAGGACAGTGTTTCAATTCAGACCACTGTCCTGAATCGGCTTCAACGCTCCGATTTGGAGCTTCAGCGCCGATTTGGAGAGATACGGTGATTCAGAACGGCCATGAAGAGGTAGGCACAGTCCGGTGGCTGCAGGTTCTCTCGCTGCTCCTACACCTGTACTTGCCTCTCCCTGAGTGAGGGGAGCCACAGGAAAAGCTCCCATGGCTTTCCTGCCCAGCCCCATCCCCCACCCGGCCCCAGCCTAGTCCCAGCACTTACCAAAAAAAAAAAAAAAAAAAAAAAAAGTCCTGCACTAACTGGTTGCAGCAGCAGCAGCAATTGAGGCCTCTGGGCACTTGTGGCAGAGCACCCCCACACAGCATGGGGCAGTGGGGGGCAGGAGTGATCACTCCCCCAGCACCCACATAGCAGCTGCCCCATGGCATGGGTGCAGCTGGAACTGCTGGAGCTGAGCAATGCTGGGCTCTGGCAGACAGGTGCAGCATGCCCAGCACCCAGACAGTGCATGGCACCCTGCCAAGCTGTGCTGCACCCACGCCATGGGGCAGCTGCCATGCAGATGCCAGATGGAGGCGCAATCCTTGCTACCCCCCCACTGCCCAGGGGGGGCCCTGCCACAAGCCCTCAGAGTCCCTAATTGCCACTGCCAGAGTCAGGGAGTGTGGGATTTTTGTCGGGGGGGGGAAGTTGTTGGTTTTTTAAGTGCTGGGAGGCTGGACCAGGTAATAATGGGACTGGGCAGGGCAGCCATGGGGGCTTCTCCCACAGCTCCTCCAGCTGTTCCTGCCTCTGCCCCAGTGCGGGAGGCCATAGGGGCTATGCCCTGCTGCTGCTTGCCCAGCCAGCAAGGAAGGTGGGGGGGGGCGATGCAGGCACAGCTCATTCTAGGCAGCAACACATTATAGCCCCCACTCCCAGTGCTGCCACACCTGCATCAGTGCTGGGAGCAGGGGCTCTGCCCTGCCACCACTTGTCAGCCAACATGGAGGCCACAGGATGCAATTGCAGCAGAGCTGGGAACAGAAGCTATGCACTGCAGCTGCTTGCTCCCTTCTGCCTGTAGCGAGCCGCACCAACATCCTGCCTTCCCAGCTGGGCAAGTGGCAGCAGGGCAGAGCCCCCGTTCCCACCACTGCCATGCCCACATCCCGCACCCCCCAACCCCAAGTAACATGCCCCCCCACCCTGGCTGGGCAACTTGTCCCAGGCCCAGTCACAATCCCTCCCTCCCCCACTCCCAACATACTTACCAGCTGGAGGAAGCCATGTCAGCTGCTTGTTTAGTCTTTGGCCAAAACTCTGAAGCAGCCGAATCTTTTCCAAATTGATGTGGACGATTCAAATTGATTCAGAGCTTTCAACTGGTCTCCTGATTCAATCTGGATTTGGAGACTGGGTCCCTGAATCAGGCCAAATCTCCTCCGAATTGAATCAGCTACCAAACTTTGCACAGCCCTACTAAAAAGCAGCTGGATTTCCAAATCCTTGGAACCTAACAGCAAACTCCTGTTTATTGTAACTCATGGCACTTCCTGCAAAGCACCATAAGTTACAAGAGGTAGCTGCTCTGCCTGTGCCATAAGTCTTATTGCTGCTTTTCTGTTACTTGACATATACCTTTTCTGCTGAATTCTAATCAACACACACCTTGGAGATTCCACATGTTCTCTTCTGCTCCCTTCTAGTCTCCCTGACTTTCACCTCTCTACCTCAACTTCTCTTTACTTACTGCGCTCTATCCTGAGCCCAGATGATAAAATTAGCTTATTTTGCCACAGATCCAAATACAAGCATAATGCCACTCCTCAAATTCCTTTGCTATCCTTCTGCCAAACTCTACATCCTCACCTTAACTGTTTTCCTGCCTGCTTTGCTACTTCAGCTTCCTCCTGCTTTCAATCCTGCCAACCCCGTATTAATTGCTCCCTTTCTAATTGCTCCCTTTCTATCACTCCCACTCATGGCTTCCTGCCTTCTTTCATGTTTGGAACTGTACCTTCATTCTTACATCATACATCCCTAAAACATGTAAAGTCTCTCACTTCTTGTTCTGCAAGAGAACGCTCTTTCCGTTCTCTACTCCTCTTGAATTTTTTCCTGGCGAAATAATTTCAGCAAATAGTTAATTTGCAAACATATTAAGTACTTCATAATATACTGATAGTTTATAAAGCCACAGTATAAGAAAGAGTCAGAAGGGCAAACTGAAATGCTTTAAACCGGATGTATTTAAGTATTATAGAAAAAGTACAATGATTCCTGGGAATTCCAGTGACAATCCTTGTACGTGTAGCACAGTAGAATACATTATGTTCAAGAAACATGTAAGAGTATATTACCTTAAACAACAGAAGATGTTACAGGAATGCTAATAGGAAAAGTATTCAGGAAAAACAATGGAATCTCTTATTGGATGTAGTACAGATTATAGAATACTTCCATTTCTACAAAGACAGAATTCACATAGTCTGAGTTGATAAAGTATCTTTTTCTTTCTAGCTCTGAGACTGGTGTGGCAAGCAAGAAAAAGGGAACTCCTATCAATAAGACAAGCCTTTCACAACAGATACATCTCAAAACTTTTTTACATCCCACAGAACTGCAAGTCATGCACTGCAATAATGTAGGACCTACCTTTTTAATGGCAAGAACTTTGCATAGACACTTGCCAAATAAAATTAGCTAGGTCAGGAATACAGAGGTCATGGTGGGGACCCTTCAATTCAGGCACAGATATTTCCATTACACCAAGCAGGACCAGTGCCCCACAACCTCATACTGAGATGATTTCATGTATCCTCCAAATTTGGTTCAATTGTTCCAAAGAATGTTCTACTTAATGAGGTGGCAATTACTGCAGATGAAGATTTCTTTATGCACCCTTTGAAAATTGTATTCTATTTTCAACAACAATCTCTAGACACTCTTGAATTTCACACATACTTTCAGCACATTTTGATGTTAGGCTACTTTTAAATTAAGTATGTCTATTCATCATAAGTTAAATAGTGTTTCACTACAAAAAATAGTACTGTTAAGATTTTTCATTTAATTTCAGTGCCAAAAACTTCTGAAATCCTGTGAGAGGATGGCTCTTATTTCAATAGGATTTACTGTCTTCAGGACCCCAAGGGATATTTTTCATATTCATCTGAATAGTTTTTAAATTACTTAAATGTTTCACAAATTCATTACAAATATACCAGATATAAATCAACATGAACTTAGACTCGTACCTCACAGTGCACTTACTTGTGTGCTATACTTCTATAGCACATAGAGTGGTCTCAGCTCTTCTGTGCCGACTGCCCTCAGGTGCTTCAAAAAGTCACCTTGGGCTCTTTTGAGCTCCACTCCAATTCCATATGCATTCTCTGTGTAAGCTGCAATGCAAAAACAGTGGAATGCGGGGCAATAAAAATGCTGCTCTTTGCTCGTCATTGCTATGTACCAGCAGTCAGCAACCTATGGCCCATGGGCACAATCCAACCCATGAACAGATTAGATCCAGCCTGGAGCAGTTCAGTGGCTGGGATAGCAAAGGTGTGGGGGGGGGGGGGGGGGGGGGGGGGGGGGGGGGGGGGGGGGGGGGGGGGGGGGGGGGGGGGGGGGGGGGGGGGGG
>JAGPOW010002514.1:1212567-1233404 GCA_030014935.1 Caiman crocodilus | reverse complement strand
CCCCTGCGTCTAACGATTTGGTGACCTGATCATAAAAGGCCACCAGGTTGGTCTGACAAGACCTGCCACTGATGAACCCATGCTGGTTGCCCCTGAGATAGGTAGCTATCTCTGCAACAGGCAGAAGGGGGTGACAGTGGCCACTGGAAATATAGAAGCTGGTGCCAAGTGAGAGCAGCCACACCATGCTACACACTTTCTGCCATCTTTTTCCTCCCCACCCCGAGTCTGTACCGGAGGGGGGTGAATACAGCTCCTGCTGTCATGGCTTCTCCTCCAGGGCCTGGAACCACCTGCTTCCAGAGGCCCTCCCATCAGCTCCAGGAATATGAGAGAAGTGGGGCTGAAAGCCAGGTTGGAAAATGCAGCCCTGTGTCCACCCACCTGCTGGCTGCAAAGCATTCTGCTCAGAATGTGGGGGCAGTCAGTACAGGGTTCACCAGGCAATGGAGGGCATAGGAACAAAAGTCACGAAGGAGCGGTCAGGGGCACCACTTGCCTGCTAGATGCTAGAGTGGGTGCAGGGGCCTAGCAGGTAGAAGAATGAGTGGTTACCTCTTCACAAAAGGGGACTCTGCAGCACCCCTACAAGGATCTCCCAATACCCGGGCTGAGCCAGTGGTTTAGCATTTTGTCATAAAAAACATCCATCAAGCATAAAAATTCCTCCATGCTCATAAGAGAAACCTCCTCTGTGCCCAACTACAAAGATGAGAAGCTAGGAAGTCTGCCAGTACTCACAGAGATCTGAGCTGCCTCTACAGTCGTAATGCCTTTCTTTTGATCTTGCACTGCTCTAGCAGCAGCAGCAGCAGCAGCAGCAGCAACAACAACAACAACAACAACGAGTCCATCATATTCTTTACTATCTAACAAGGAAGCTGTATCTGGGATTTTCCCTCTAGATACTTTAAAAGGAATCAAAATGCTAAGGATTTACAAGCAAGATCACATCTCTTTATGTAGGAAGAACATACAACAATCAATACAGCAACGCCCTATATGCTTAAGCTTCTACTAACAGATTCACTGGCATTATATTTAGCCCAACTACTGCAGCTAAAATTTTCCCCTGGGAAGGAGAAATTCCAAATATACTTCATGTAAATATATTCATACGTTTCAAATCTAACCAATCTTCTGAAGATCCCATTCTGCTCTTGCTCACATTAGCTATAAATATATTTTCTTGTCATAAAGCATTAACTTCAGTTTCCTTTTCTTTTATTCCCACAGTAACTATAATAATCACAGATTGCGGTAATGTTGGGCAAAAAAGAACTACCTGAATAACCCCAACAGTACAGGAAGGCCTCAGGTGATTAGGGACCACATCCTCAGCTACTATAACTTAGCATCATTTCAGTTAAGTTAGCTATACCAACCAACACCAGCAGAGAATTTCAGATGTTCAAAAATCAGATAAATTGGTAGTTGGCTGCACTGTTCCAGGTAAATATATGGATGACATTTAAAAGATTTTTTTTCAGTATATGGCTAGTGGGCAGTCACATACACTGCTGGGTTGGAAATATCAGTGTTGGAAATACAATTCTTATTTATCCTCCCAAAAACATTTTCCCAAATCTCCAAGTAGGAAGGAAGGGGGGAGGAAGGGGAGAGAGTATTAATACTTCCCTTGTCGTATTAATTTATCATAACAGAGTTTTAAAAAAATACATTCTGAAACACTGAACTAAGGTTTGGACACATGACACTTTTATGCCTTAATAAATCACTCCAACAAGCAAGCAGTAGACTCAGCTCTGTGGACATC
The DNA here is from genome assembly GCA_030014935.1 of Caiman crocodilus. Lineage (NCBI taxonomy): Eukaryota > Metazoa > Chordata > Crocodylia > Alligatoridae > Caiman > Caiman crocodilus. The sequence goes on along the minus strand of JAGPOW010002514.1, from coordinate 1,231,627 downwards.
GGGACTTATGGCATAGCCCTCTCCCGCTCAAGCAGTGCGAGTAGTGGGGGGGGGGGGGTAGTGGGGATCGCCTCCCTGCCTGGCAGGAGCCAGTGAGTGTGGAGCCTTTTTTGTTAGTGCCGGGATGCTGGGGCCAGGTGGGCAGTCATTGACAGGGCTGGGAGAGTGGGTGGGGGATGAGCCTATTCGATTCGGAGATTCAGTCAATTCAGCAACAGCTGAATCTCCCAATAAGATTTGGCCAAATCGAATTAGGACAGTCCTGGTGTGTATGCCTACCAGGGGGAATGCCCTGCTGGACCTGGTCCTGGCCACAGGCGATAAGCTCGTGAGAGGACTCCAGGTCCTCAACCACCTGGGCAATAGTGATCATCACTTGCTGGAATTCACCATCCAGCGCAGGGTATCAAAGGCCTGCAGCAAGGGAGTAGCCTTAGACTTTAAGAAAGCCAACTTCAATGAGTGGAGGCGATTAGTTGGGGAGGTACTAGGGTCCTGGAGAGTAGAACTGGGTGCCCAAGAATAGAGGTTGTTCCTTAAGGAGACGATACTCAGAGCCCAAGGGGTGACAATCCCAACAAGAAGCAAAGGGGGCAAGAGTGCCCAACCCGGCCCCCCCGCTCACCAAGGGCATTCGTGAATGCCCGATTGCCAAAAAGAAGGTGTACGTTTAGTGGAAGGGAGGGGCTATCACCAAAGAGGAGTATATCTCTACTGCATGGGTCTGTAAGGGGGATGTTAGGAAAGTTGAGGCAGATACAGAACTAGGGCTAGCATCAAGTCCTTTTTTAAATACATAGGGAGCATGAAGAAGGACCCAGGTAGTGTGGGGTCCCTGCAGGATATGCTTGGCAATCTGGTGGTTGCACCAGAGAAGAAAGCAGACCTCTTTGACAATTTCTTTGCCTCTATTTTCTTGTGCAGGGGCCAGGACTCTCCTACTGAGATTCAGGAAAGACTCCGCCAAGCCTAAGGTCAGGGAGGACCAGGTTAGAGGGCTTCTGGAGGGGCTGGGCATGTTCAAATCAGCAGGTCCAGATGCTCTCCACCCCAGGGTGTTGAGGGAATTGGCAGGGGTTATCATGGGGCCTCTGGCATGGCTTTACAAGCACTTGTGGTGCTGTGGTCAGGTGCCAGGCAACTGGGAGAGGGCCAGTGTGGTCCCCATCTTTAAAAAAGGGAAGAGGGAGGGCCCAGGCAACTACAGGCCCATCAGTCTTACTTCAATCCTAGGGAAGCTCTTTGAGAAGATCAAGGAGCACATATGTGATGAGCCAGCAGCAGGGATAATGCTCAAGGGCAACCAGCATGCTTTCATTAGGGGCAGTTTCTGTCAGACCAACCTGATTGCCTTCTATGATCAGGTCACAAAAGCACTGGATGCAGGTGTCGCAGTGGATGTAGCCTTTCTGGACTTCAAAAAGGCCTTTGACATTGTCTCCCACCCCATTCTCATTAAAAAGCTAGGTGACTGCAGCATTGATGCCTACACAGTCAGATGGATTGCAAATTGGCTGAGGGGTTGCACCCAGAGTGGTGATGGATGGGTCATTTTTGACCTGGAGGGAAGTGGGCACTGGGGTCCCCCAGGGCTTGTTCCTTGGGCCTGCACTGTTCAATGTCTTTATTAGCAACTTGGACAACAGGGTGAAGAGCAACCCATCTAAATTCACAGACGACACCAAGATTTGGGGTGAGGTGGGTATGCTAGAAGGGAAGGACAGATTACAGCAGGACCTAGACAGGTTACAGGGATGGGCAAATGAAAAGAGGATGGGATTCAATACTGACAAGTACAGGGTGCTGCACTTGGGCAGTAGGAACAAGCAGCATGTCTATAGGCTGGGGAATTCCTTCTCGAAAGCACAGTGACAGAAAGAGATCCTGGAGTCATTATTGACTCCAAAATGAACACGGGCCAATGCAAGAGCAGTCAGTAGGGCTAACCGTACCTTGTCCTGCACCCACAGATGCATCTCAAGCAGGGCCGAAGAGGTGATCCTCCCCCTCTATGCGACACTGGTCAGGCCACAGCTGGTGTACTGCATCCAGTTGTGGACACTGCACTTCAGGAGGGATGTGGACAGCACTGAGGGTTCAAAGGCCACTAGCATGATCCAGGGAGAGCAGGGCAGACTCTATGAGGAGAGGCTGTGGGACCTTAACCTGTTCAGCCTTCACAAGAGAAGGCTGAGGGGGGACCTGGTGGCCATCTATAAACTTATTAGGGGGGACCATAAGCGGGGCTTGTGGGAGACCCTGTTCCCCCGAACACCTCCTGGAGTAACAAGGAATAATGGCCATAAATTACTAGAGAGTAGGTTTAGACTAGACATTAAAAGGCACTACTTCACAGTCAGGGTGGCTAGGATCTGAAACCAACTTCCAAGGGAAGGTAGTGATGGTTCCTACCCTGCGGGTCTTCAAGAGAAGGCTCGACGTTTACCTGGTTGGGGTCATTTGAGCCCAGTTTTCTCTCCTGCCTACGGCAGGGGGTTGGACTAGAAGATCTACAAGGCCCTTTTCAACCCTACATCTATGAATCAGTCTTTAAAGGAGGAGCAGACACGTGCTATACAACCCTAGCAGTGTAACTTATTATAATCCCATTTGAAATACAGGAAACACCAGGAATAAGAGACCACTAGAATATCTTACACCAGCATAAACGTCATCTGCCCACAGCTAACCTAGAACAGCTGTTTGCCCAAAAGAGACAGTATGTGCTACCCTGCCACTATAATTGCCACCTAGTATGTGCAGCTATTCCTCAATAGATACATGCTTGCTTCTCTACTCACGATCCCAGTAGAATTTATATCAGTGTACAAAATTAATATAAACTTATACCAGTATGGATGTTTCATCTGTCCAGAATATGAAAGAGACCTAATGACAAAACTGTATTTCAATACTAAGCATTTATATTAGGCCTATGCGAAGCAGCTAGTATTCACTTCAGATTCAGCCAATTCAGGGGACAGTGATTCGATTCAGTGATTCAAATCACTGTCCCGATTTGATTCTATCAAAACTGATTTGGAGATTCAGCTACTGCCGAATCTACTGAATCTCCAAATCGAATAGGCCCCATCCCCCACCTGCTCTCCTAGCCCCATCAATGGCTGCCCCACCCAACCCCAGCATCCCGGCACTTTAACAAAAAAGGTTCCGCACACACCAGCTCCTGCCAGGCAGGGGGCGGTCCCCACTGCTCCCCCACCACTACCCCACGCTGTGGGGGGGACCCTCTGCCATGAGTCCCCAGAAGCCCCGAGAGCCAGCGCAGCAGCCAGTGAGTGCAGGATTTTTTGTTTGTTTGTTTAAGTGCCAAGATGCTGGGGCTGGGCGGGGCAGCCATTGGCGGGGCTGGGAATCCGGGTGGGGGTCAGAGAGCACTCAGTGGGGCTGGGGGAGAAGGTAGGGGATGGGGCCTAGCAAGGGTTCCCCCATGGTCCCCTCTCCCTTCCTCCAGCCCACCCCCCAACCCTCTTCTTACTGGCACAGAGTCCAGGTCCAGCTCCCTCTGGTGGCAAGCGGGGACTGTCCAAATCTCCTTGAATCAATTTAAACCTTTATACTGGTCTCCCAAGTTGATTTGGATTCAGAGATTTGGCTGCTGAATTGGGCCAAATCTCCTCCAAATCAAATCGGCAACTGAAGCTTTGCACTGCTCATTTACATATCAAAGACCATGTTGACACGAGACACTTACTGCGCATTGGCCTAATAACACTGCACAGTAGAGTGTCATGGCAAAAACTGTGCCAATAGTCTACTGTGCAGTGTTATTAGGCTAACGAGCAGTAAGTGTCACTAAATAATCATGTGCCAACGCTACTGCACAGTAACTTTAATTGGTACTTGATTAAGGAAGGACTTTACTAAATGCACAGACACTGTATTTTAGCCAATTTTGGAAATATAAGCTTAAGTGCTGAACAAGAAGGAAAGATTTTTTTGAGCCTCCCTGCCTTCCTGACACCTCCAGGTGTCTGCACCTGCACATCAAGGAGCAACTCACACAAAAGACTCTCACAGACCCGAGGGAACAGACTTCCAGCCTTAAAGTTCCCCTGTGCAAAATGAAGCTTATTGTTGACCTAAGCAAATTTTTACCATTTTGGATTTGTCCTCAGCCTGAAGAATGGGACCACCAGAAAGCTTGCAAAGATTTGTTTTTTGTTGCAGTTTCCTAGTTGGTCTAATAAAAGGTATCATCTCCGAACCAAGAGCTTTAGAGTTTTGCACTTCTTTGCCTCAGACCAACACGGCTACCAAATACTCCCCAGTACGTAAGGCGCATTAATGAACATGCAGACACTCTCAAGAGGACTCTATCTTAATGCAACTTTTATTCAAATGTATCTTTTGGAAAATCTGTTATTTTCATATACATATTCAATCATTAAGATTCAACAAACTAATATAAAACCTGAATGTCTTAGACTGGAAAATCTAGAATTTCTGTTTCAACCTAGTAGGGAAAGACATCTTTCTTGCCCAGCTCTAAAAGCAATTCCATTTGGAAAAAGATAGATCAGAAAAGTAATCAAAAGACTAGATTCTCACCTAGAAATATTTGGCAGACAAAAAGCTATTCCCTCCATTTGAGCATTACTCTATAAACCCTTTTTCTGTCTGTCAGCTCAGAAGTGACAATGGAGTCCAACAAAGTCTTTGTAACTCATTTAGCTTCTTTGATCTAATATTTGCTAAGTGTTCAAAACCATGACTTTCATTTTTGTCTATGGCACCTGGAATTCCCAGTTCTTCCATCTAAGAGACCACTTAGCTTCCAAGAGAAGAAAAGATTGGATGTATTCAGATCAACAGAGGCATGGGTCTCCACAATCATATGCACACACAAACTGTTCTGTGGAAATGTAGATAAATGTCACTGAGTTTCTGGCGTGTTTCTCTATTTTTAATATATTAGGAGTCCAGATATTTGTTAATATATCAAGAAATAAAAATCTAGAAGGGGAAAGAATGTTTTGTGTAACATACAGAACCAAGGCACAAATAAAATCTCCATTACCGACTGCTGAGTGACTTCATTATTGACTGCAATTCATGTCACTATGCCAGCTTCCCCTTTTTATAAAAGGGTCAGGAGGCTTAATTGATTAATGTTAATGCAATGCATTAAGATGTCTAATGAAGTTGACTGTAGCAAGGCACTCAGGGATTGAATGTGAAGGAAACATGGAATTACTTTAAGCAAAAGTTACCTGAATCTTGAATATCAAAAGTAAGGGGGGGAAAACCTATGAGAAAAAGTATAGAACTAATCAGATAAATAACCACCTCTCCTTATTAAGAATAAAGATAAAACATACAACAGAAGGAAAAGAGAAAGCTGAGGATGGAATAATAGAAGTGGGAAGAAATTGATTAAGAAATTGCAAGGCCACAAACGCACAGACAAGTAACAAAAATTTCTGTTATACATTGGAAGCTCATGAGTTAGAAAGACTGGAGAAGAAAAGACCTGGAAGTATTAACTGATCACAAAATAAATAACTAAGTGTGTGATGCAGCTATGAAAAGGCAAATGTGATAGGGCTGTACAAAGCTTCGGTCCCCGATTCATTTGGCGGGGATTCAGCCCAATTCAGTAGCCGAATCTCTGAATCCAAATTGAATCAGGAGACCCTTTAATCTCTCCAAATCAAATTGGAACCCTTCAAATTGATTCAGAGAGATTCGGAAAGATTCAACGATTTGGACACAGACACAGCTTTAAATGTTTTTTTCTACACATCTCAAGGTACCAGGTGGCTGGTGAATGCGGAGATGCTAGGGCAGATGAAGCATCCCACAGAAGCACAGAGGAGTCCCCAAGTGCACTTAGCAGCAGACCTGGAAGTAGACCAGAAGCACTTCTGGTCCACCTCCGGGTCTGCTGGGGAGCACACGGGCTTCCCCCCACCCTGCCCCCAGCTCAGTGCCTGGTGCCTCCTGGATCTGGGGGAGGGGCACCTAGGGTCCTCCCACAGCTGATCATTGAGCCAAGGAGGTGCAGGGGGGCCCCCCCTAGTGTGCTTGGCAGCAGACCTCGAAGTGGACCAAAAGTATTTCTGGGTTCACCACCAAGCACACAAGAAGCGCCTCTCACACTCTTGTGGGACGCTTCATCCACCCCAGCATTGCAGCATTCACAAGCTGTGCCTGGTACTTCAAGGTATGTAGAAAAACATTTAAAGCTGTGTCTACGGCCAAATTGCTGATTCTCCAAATCAGCATCGAATCTTTAGATTCTGCTTCAGCCAAATCAAATCAGAAACAGTGATCCAAATCAACTAATCAAATCACTGTCCCCAATTTGGGCCAAATCCAAATCCAAACCAAATACAGCCCATTTCACACACCCCTAAAATGTGATCCTAGGATGCATTAGGTGAGGTTTTTACACTACAGATAGGAAATATTAATGCCATTCTGAAAAGTACTGGTGAGACTATCAGGAATGCTCTGTACAGGTGTGACTCCCTGTTGTTCAGAAAGTATGCATTTAACCTGGAACATATACAGAAAAGGGCTAGCACAGTAGGGCACTTCTACATGTGCTCCAGGGGTAGGGGGTGCTATAATCTGAGTGGCTCTGAGAACTGCTCTAATTAACGTGCTGCAGCATCTCATGTATCAGCATACCGGAGCTTAAAAATGGTGGTGGGGGCACTTGAACTAAAGTTTGTTCAGTGTTTAGTTCAAGTGCTCCTACCACCATTTTTAAGTGTGGGGACATTGATACACAAAAACACAGAAAGCTGCTGGAGTATGGTAATTACTCAATTGATCAAGTCTGCTCCAATGCGCTGTAAGTACAGCATGTCACTGTAGCCTCTGCTCTGTACTCATGTCCAGGCACCCATGTTGCCCAACTTTTCTGAGCTGCAGGTTGAAAAAGTGATGCAGAGTTGGCCCTGGTACACAGGATCAGTCCACAGATCTGATCCAGTACACAGTCAGTGCACAGCCACAGTCCCGCATGAGGAATCAGGCCCCGGGTGCTGGACCAAGCCCTGGCACTGAGCAATAAACTGGGCCCAGCACCTCAGCCCTGGCCCCATGCACTAGATCAGGCACACGCACTAGATCTGGCCTGCACTGGGGCTGGAGCCCAATCCAGCAACAGGGCTGGGACTATACACATACCCTGAGCTGGATCAGGCACATAGACTAATCCCATGCATTGGATCCAGCCTCTGGACTCTACCCTGCACCATTCACTCATATCAGATAGGTCTGTCACCCTGGCCCCAGCCCTGCCCATGCCAGACAATGTCCACTGCACTGGCCCCACATGTTGGCCCAATTCTGGGCATGAGGCCAAGTCATCAGACCATGGAACTTGGAAATCTGGTGTTGGGAGAGCAACAGCAGCATTAATTGCCACCATTTTCCTGCTGCCAAATTTCCAGACCTATAGGGAGCCCTGGAGGCCAGATGGCACAGCTCTTCAGGCCAGATCTGGTTGAGCACCACTGTACAACTAGGATGATCAGAGTAGTGGAAGCCTTTCCCACCAGAGAAAACTAGAAGAGCTGGATTATTTAGCCTACCAAAACACAGGCTCAGGGGGGTTATGACTGCTCTCTATAAATGCATCATGGAGTAAACAAGGGAAGAGAAGAATTATTCGAGCCTATTTAAGTCTGTGGCATCAGGAAAACAGCTATTTAAAAGTGAAGGTTCCAGCAGCTCCTGTACAACTGGGTATAAACTGGCCACAAATAAATTTAGGCTGGAAAACAGGAGAAGGCTTCTTAACCATGAAACCAGTGAGGCTGTGGAACATAGTTCCTATAGGAGTGATCAAGTTATGAAAGGGATTATAGGATACAGCTGCCCATGATAGTCCAAGGGACTCTTCCAATCCTATATCCCCATCTTTATTTAACAGGTGCCATAGGAATGCAAGTTGTTTATATTATTAGCTGCTCTGTATTCTATCACACCATCCTACCTTCTTCCACGTTACGCACCTCCAGAATTAAGACAATGAATACAATATCTCTATGCTATCTCCATTCAAACCAAAGTTCTAACATACTGCAAGTCGCACTTACAGTATGTACGTATTTCGTCAAAAGAACCAATGAAATCATAAACTGCATAGTCATCATGTAAAATGTTCAGAAATACCTAAAGCAATGTCAACGCTACTAGCTAGTGTCAAACTTCAGGCCACCCTCAAACCTATGGCCATTCGCACTGAATTCCTCTTAAATTCAACTACCAGCAGCAGTCAAGCCCAACCCTGAAAACCCTACTGAACTTCAGAATATAAAGTCAAGTTTGTCTCTTAGCCCTCCATAATGTATAGGGCATTCACATGAGCTCTGCAGATTGCCACCAAAGGAAATCTACCAGAAGTAATCCCAAACTTGTTCCAGGCTTGCAACCTCTCTGCATGTCATTGACTGTTTCTACTGCCCATAATTAGAATCATGCACAAAAGGAAAGGTATGCAATTTCTAAATCACTGCCTAAAAGTGTTCCACCTTCAGAGAACAGGAAGATTGATACTCATGGCCCTGCTATAAGCCACAAAAGAGACAACTCATTCAGCTCTGACCAGCTAGAACTGACCCTGAATATCAGGGTTGATACTTGAACAATTTAGGCACTGAAGTCCCAAAAGACTTTGGTGCCAAGCTCTTTGGGAATTTTTAAAAATGCAACTGTATTATTAATTGTAATGCAAAATGTACATTACATTTTAAGAAGAAAATGAGGGAGTTTAATGTAAAGGACATTCACAGACACACAGACATAGGAAAAATATTTTTTATTAGAATACAATGTGAAACATTCAAAGCGAGCATGCCTGAAAACATAATTCTAAAAGCATAGGAATCCAGAAAATTATTCAAAGTTCTTAACAATTAACAACAAAGTTCTCAATAGTACTTAACTACTGTGAGACATTCCAGTATTAACTAGCAAACCTGTTTAACTTTACAAAGGTAACAACACAAACTGTCAGATAATTTTATATAAAAGTCAGTTGTGGCACTGATCTGTATTTACCTTTACTAAAGGTTTCCATAAATCTTAACACCAATGTTTTCTGTTTTGTTTTTTTTTTAAGAGAACGGTTAGCAAGGATTGGACCAACAATGCTCTTCTAAAATTCCTTTCAATAATTATTAACAGAAATCTCTTAACTTAAGCTACTTACCATTTAATAAACTACTCGGCTGTTAATAGCTCCATTTGAAACAATAATGCATGCAATGAATGATTCATACATAAAAAGATTAAAAATCATATTTTTTTAAGAAATAATTGATCTTACATCTTAGTTTATTTATAATATTCCAGGGGTCAGCAAACTATGGGCCCCAGGCCTGAACCAGGCCCACCAAGTGATTTTATTCATCTTACAAAGCTGGGACATCAGTGGCAATTTGGCATCATGGGCAAGTGGAGACAGGGAAAGCAACAGCAGCTACAACTATGTTGCAAGTGGTGGCCCATAAGCCAAGCTGTGTTAAATTTGACCCACACTTGCTAAAAGATTCCCAGACACAAGTGATTTATTTTGCAATTCATATTACTAAAATTAAAAACATAAAATATGAAAATAGTTGAGGCAGTTAGCCATGTTGGTCTGAGATCAGGGCAGGGTGGCACCTTAAAAATTTAACTTGTCCAGTAAGGCATAAGCTTTCCTAGGCAACAGCATTTAACTAAGTATGCTTATGCACTGAATGAGTTAGTCCTTAAAGTGCCAGCCTGACCTGTCTCCTGCCATTTTAATAATGCAACGGTTGGTGTTACTATGAACTGTTACTGTATAAGAAAATAAATCTTTGAACAGATTAAATTGCTCTGGCTATTACCACCTCCACTGTATTAGAATAATGCTGTGAACTTTCTCTGTGAAAAGCAAACCAAACTGACATCATTTCCATTTACTATATTTGTCTGAAGGATGAAAAGCAGACCCCACAGAAAATGCACTCAAGTCCTTCACTCTTCAGTGAATAACAACAACAGCAGCAGCAGCAAATATAGGTTAAAGGATTGTCCCATTGGAGAGTCTGGCATAATACAGTACACTGGCCAGAATTTATCGTGAGTGTCTAGGTGCTACAGGTGTAAATAAATTTCAGTCATCTGAATTACGGAGCCCAAATAAATATGACACATACTTCATTTATGTAGTAAAAATGTTAATCTTAAACACTTTATTTTTCTGTTAAGAGGTAAAAACAGCTTATAGATTTCAGCCTACAGATTTAAGAGGCTCAATATATCACTGACAAAAATACTAATACAGGGGTTGGTCAAGCTTCCTTGACATTTTAGATACAAGCCCAAATCCTAACATGGCCAAAAGCTCCAGAATACAAAACTGTTGAGATGTGCGTGCCTTAGAGCCAATGATCTGCTTACAGTACACAAATAACAGTTACCAACTTCGAATAAGTAATAAGCAAAAATTGAAAAAGTAAAAAAAGAAAAGAAAAAACAAACAGAGATAAACAGAAAATTTATTTAACTACTCTTTTTTCAGAAGCTGCATTTAAACTGCCCAGCAGCCACAAGTAGTTTGTGACCTGTGCTGCAACCACCCTTATACAGGCAGTCCTCAGGCTTACAACACAACTGGTTCCTGAATACTGCATCTTAAGTCGAAACGTTGCAACTCGGAACCAATTTTCTCATAAGAAACAGTGTTATAAATGGGGGATTGGTTCCTGAACCAAGGCCCGATACCCTATTTTCACCAAAAATACCCCAGAATTTTGTACTCGATCAATTATAGATGAATAATATAGCTACATTAATGTATTGGTATTGTAAATAGCAATCATATTGATTTGGAAGGACTTCTTTAAGGTGACTGCTAGACTTTTTGAAAGGCTCTTGGTTGGACTTTAAGGGTTCTTGGCTGGAGTCTTCTCAGGAGTCTCGGCTGCAGGTTTTTCTGGAGCCTTGTCTGCTTTCTTAAAGATAATGTCCAAGGCATTTTGAAGAGATGTTCTTCAGGGAGATAAGCGATGTGGAGAACTTGTTCACTGGCATGGTGTCATATTGGATCAAGTGTTGTAAATTCAAAACTGACATCATAAAGTTGAAACGGTGTCAATTTATAAACATTGTAATTGCGAAACATTGTCTCTTGAAACATTGCAAGTCAAGGACTGCCTGTACTAATACATCAGTTTTGATTTTTGTAAAGGCATTATTACGTCTTGGTCTTTATTCATATGTGGCAATAAAGGAACAATGTCTCACCAGAGTGATAGAGAGATGCTAGATTCCTAGTATCTTTAAAAATTTGGTAAAAGACTTTTTACAACAAAAACTATATTTGAAGTTTGAAAAGGTCACCAATCCCACATTAGTCGAACCAAAATAAAACATGAGTTGAGCAGTAAAATCCATGGGAAAAGTCCTGAAACCTGCTTGAAAATTCCATCACTTTTTTCTCTTAAACTTGGTCTAGTGTATGCCTGTTAAATCTAAAACTCTAGTTTCTGGAAATGCAAAGCTGTCTCTCTTCTCCTACATCCCCCATTTGGTAGGGGAAGAACATAGAAGAAGTGGGGGACAGTTCTGTTTCACTCTATTTACAGTGAGGGCAGAAGGGCTTCTCTATTCAAATCCCAGACGAGTACTCTAGAACAGCATTTCTCAACCCATGGGCCGCAACCCAAAAGTGGGTCACAAGAAAATATGAAAGGGTCACAAACACACTTAAAAATGGATCAACAAACTTTAAAAATGGATTCTTCTTTAAAAGAGAAAAACATTGGAAACCCTGGCTTTTCCCTTGCAGGCTAACAGAGTTCCAGCCAGAGAAGGGCTGCTTGGGCACCTGCCCCATGCCCCATATACCCACACACCCTGAGGGCTTGGGGGTAGAGGCCAGTGGTTTGGGAGTGAGGGGCACTGGGTCAGGACTGGCCATTGATGTTAACAAATGGGTCTTGGTACAAAAAAGGTTGAGAAGCACTGCTTGAGGGTGCTTTCTGAGATCTTTATTCTCTGTGAACCGTTTCAGTACCTGCTTAGGCTGCTAATCTTGTATTTCCCGATGTGCTGCTACTTAAAACACAAATCTTTTGTTTCACTGCTCCACTTAAAGCTGTGAATAACCACCATAAAAATTGCTGTTTTTGCTATAGATGTTATTGTGTCAAAAAACAAAACACCAAATCAAGTGATAGTATTGCCCTTCCTGAAGGAACAACAGGATCATACTATTTTCTAGAGCAATAACTCCCACAGTCACAAAATAAAATGACTCAATCCATTTATAAATTAAGCTTAATAAAACATCTTGATCACATATTTCCCTAGAGACCCAAACCAAAAATAAGCACCCCTGTACATTTAAAACAATAGAATGGTTTATTTCAATATATCACCATGCTGTCTACAGCCTGAAAAAGCTGTGTGCATCGGCAAAGATAACAGAGGGCTCCCTCTGCAAAGTTAAGTGAACAATATTGAATTAGATCATCTCTCTTTTCACTTGGATTTTTTCTCCAGAACTATGACTGCTAGTAACTTCATTGCTTTTTTTTTTTTTTTAATATACAAGTTTTTAAACTTAATTCAGTAAAAATTGATTGCTTAGAGCCAGTTTCTTACTTGTCATGAGCAAATCCATTTTTTCAGGCTCAGTTAGGTGAATTATGTGCTATACAGCCCTCACTACTATCCTCATGAGCTGAATATCTGATTCAAGGATTATTTTCTTCCATTTCTCACTTTTAAGCACACAAGTTCCACAGGAAACATTTCTCATATTTTTATCAATGTTTAATACAGATAAAATCTACTTGTTTCAAGTGATTATAATAATAAAGTCTTTCTGTTTTAATATTCCATCCAGTAGTTAAGGAAACAGCCTTGCCTGCCTAGGAGCAATAGGAGCTTACAACCTATTTTTAAAGCTTAATCAGAATGCTCCTTTACCAGAGTTGAAAGAAAGACTTAGACTGCATATAGACACTCAGTTCTATCAATAAGAATTTTTTAAAATTCTTACCAACAGAAAACTAGACCTAGAGCTGATGTATGGTCCAAGCCCCTGGCTAGAGAGCTACACAAGCAAGCTCTGCAGCCATGGTGCACTAACAGACTGTTCCACAGACCACCCCTGCCCTTAGAACAGCCCATTATTTGACATCCTACACCCTTCCCTTACCTGGGAAGGAGGCAGTCTCTCAAGTGGCATCCCCTGGCGTGTTAAATTGCCTTGTGTGCTATCCAGATGGACTGTATACAGGGTGATATAAAGCTGAAGCTGAAAACAAAAGTTCAGTGCACATAGATATGTTTCAAAATGGCTGAAACCAATTTAAGATAAACCTGGTTGAATGTGATATCAGACTTAACTGACTTAGGTCAAACCAGTTTATGCAACTGTCCCAGATCCCTTCCTGGTTTACGTTAAACCAGAGCCCCCCAGCATCCCAGCAGGCTTTCCAGTCCTGGGCTGGGCTGTGCTGTCTGCTCCAGGCAGCAGGACTGGTCCTGCCCCTCAGCTCTCTAGCCAGGGACAGGATGTGGCTAGACACGGGCCTAGCATGACTCCCTGAGGCAAAGGGAGTAGGAAGGGTTTATTCTCCTCTCCCACAGGGGGACAGCAGCCACGGTTTGCCTGGCCTGGGTATAGCAGCCCGTCAGCCATACCCCCCTTGCTGCTCAAGTGGCAGCAGGGGAGCATAGCCAACTCTCTCCCCCGCAACACCTGCCGCCTGAAGCAAATGGGGAGAGGGAGGGGAATTTAATCTCCCCCATCTCCTGTCCCACCAGCAGCTGGGTTCTGCCTGGCCAGAGCAGCCCCTGTCAGACATTCCTTGACCCCGACTCCAGTGACAGGGAAGGGAGTATGGCCAGAGCATGCCAGCATGGCCCCACCATCTACCTGCCTCACCAGTGGCTGGACCTGGGGCTGAGCCAGGCAGGCCTGCGAGTGCTGTTGAGGGCAGATGCAGAGCTTGGGCTGGGCCATAGGGGCCAGGCCTTTCCAAGCAGACTGCAGCTTGAGCTGGGGTCATGGGGGCTGCCCAGCCAAACTACTCCTGGCTCTGCCTGCCGAGGCCAGGAGGGGCTGTCATGGAGCCACAGCCAGCTGAAAAGGGGCCACAAAGACTAACCCGCAAAGATTGAATCAGTTCAGACTCCAGCTTTTTGAATGTCTGCCCCTAGCCTAAAACTGAATCTATAAAAACAGCTTCATGGCTTTTTATGTCCCATAGTTACTGTACCTCAATAAACGCTATTTCAAATGCAAATTTTGAGAAAGCAAGCCTGCTCCTAGTGAAGACTAAAAACTTAGCAACATGTAAAATCAACTAAACCCATATTAAATTGATTTAAAAAGAGAAAAAATGAGAGATCACAAAAAGTGAAGAACTATTATCCAGTGGGAATGTTTCTAGCAAGATTCTAACAAGGATCTTTCCTTGGGTCAGGGCTTTTCAGTATCTTTATCAAGGATAAAGAAACTATCAACCAGTAAAGTAAAATTTCCAGGTGACACAAGTTAATGCAATGGTAAATAATGATGGTGGCAGATCAGTTATACAGAATAACCCAAGTTAATTTACAATGTGGTCTTGTTTGAACAGCGTATGTTTTATCACCTGCCAAATACAAGTTCACACACCTAGAGTGAAAAGTTCATGGTCATTTAAAAGATGTAGGTTTGTGTCCTGGAAAACAGTAACTCCAAAAACGATTCGATTATAAGTGCAATACTGTAGATGGCAGGGTGAACACAATGGGTGTAAAGCAGGGACATATCAAGTAGGAATAGAGAGGAGGTAGTACTTTTGTATATCATATTTGTTGGACCATTTGAAGCACAGGGTGCTTCAAAAAGATGCAAATCTGGAAAAACATACAATGATTACAAGTTTGAAAAACTTTTAATGCCTTAGAATGAGAGGCTGAAGGAGTATAATCCATTCAACTTATCCAAGACAAGGTTAAGAGGCAGCTTGTTCATAGTCTGCAAGTAGGCACAAGAATATCAAATGCTGGAAGATTAATTTAGACAAACTAAGAGTAGAAATGAGGTGCAACTTTTTAACCATAAGAGTAATTAACCAATTAAACCAGGTAACAACATGTGGTATTAAATTCTCCATCATTTGCCATTTTAAATCAAGACTAATGACTCTCTAAAATATATGTGAAAGCTATTGCATATGTTCTGGCCTTGATGTAGAAGTTAATGGATGAAGTTTTAAAGGCTGTGTTAACGTTTCTACTAACAACTGCACATTGTCACACGGAATTTCTTTCTGACTAACTGATAAGGAAATATGCAACTCATCTGTCTTTCTCACAGTATAACATAAAACCGAATTACAAGCTTGTATACCTCTCTTGAGCAAATAATACCATACACCTAACTTGTGCATGTCAGCCCTGAATATTTACTCATATCATTGAGGTGAAATCTAGGAGCTTTTAAGAGATGGGTCATCTCTCTTTTCCATGTCTAAATCCATATGGCCTCAGTATCACACTTTTACAGCCAGCACACTTTCACATACAAGTGAGCCATTACTGCTGAAGGTTAGACAATCTAAGGTATTAATATATTTATCACATGGTTCTACAATTTATGCCACATATATGCCCAACACCATACCACCACATGCATGGAATACATACAACATCTATCACCGAAGGAGAACACACTTAGTTAAATACAAATCCCCACATCATCATCATCTTTAAAAATCCAGGAAATCACCAGTTACATTCTTTCTACTCCTAAGTGCCAACCAATGCCAAGAATAATAAAACTTTCCTTGCTGTGTGCTTAGACCACCTATTCCTCGCTGCAAAAGTTTTCAGTCTAAAACAAAAGTCTCAATGTATTTTCAGTAAGTATCAAACTTAACTGTAAACAACTGAATAGCTTTCAGTATTATTAAATGTGTTGCCCTGCCTTACAGCTTCCCACCCTTACACAAAGCCCCATTTCCCCAGTGGATCCCATGTAGAATCACAGAAGCATAGAAAACTAGGGTTGGAAGGGACCTCAGGAGGTCATCTAGTCCAGCCCCTTCTCAGAGCAGGACCACCCCCAACTAGATCATCCCAGGCAAGGCTTTGTCTACTCAGTCTTAAAAACCTCCAAGGATGCAGAGTCCAGAGCCTCTGGATAACCTGTTCCAGTGTTTAACTACCCTCCTAGTGAGAAAGTTTTCCCTCATATCCAACCTAAATTTCCCTTGCTGCAACTTGAGACCACTGCTCCTTGTTCTGTCATCTGCCACCACTGAGAACAGTCTAGCGCCATCCTCTTTGTTACCATCCTTCAGGTAGCTGATGGCTATTATTAAATCCCCCCACAGTCTTCTCTTCTCCAGAGTAAATAAGCTCAGTTCCCTCAGCTTCTCCTAGTAAGTCATGTGCCCCAGCCCCATAAACATCTTTGTTGCTCTCCACTAGAGTCTCCTTCCCCACCATTTCACATCTCTCCATCATGGTCCATAGAACATGGCCTGTCTTGCCCCCATGATCCTAATGCCGCACCCCATATACACAGCTGCACTACCCAATATATCCACGCCTCTTTCCACACACAGCTTTTAAATATTTAAATGTAGCATTGTTGGCTTATAGTTGGGCTGGAGTGTTGTGATGGTCCAGAAATAGACAAATAAGTGAGAAGCAAGGGTGGTTGGGGGTTTTTCATGACATCTTTTAGTGGACCAGCCGCATAAATTGGGAGAGATGTTGGATAAGCTTTTGGGCACAAAGTGACCTTGTGCCCAAAAGCTCGTCCAACATCTTCCCCAACTTATACAATTGGTCCAATAAAAAAATGTTACCAAAACCAAAAAAAAAACCCTTCTTCCTTGTTGACAGTTGAAGCAGACATAAGAAGTGAAAAGAATGGCATGGTCAGTGCACATAGGAAACCTGAGGTTGAAGTGACAAAGGTACAAGTCTGGGTTCAAGCCCCATTTCTCCTTCATTACCCCTTCACATAACTAGATAGTCACCTCATCATGGCTCAGTTGCAACATCCTCTTTGTAGGGGCTATCCCATACATATTTTGGAAACTTTGGTTCCAAAATAGTTCCTTCACAGGGTATGAAGGATGAACTCATGAGAAATTGAGAATGGAAATTTTAAAGAAAGAGTCATGTGCATAGAAGTGAGATGCTAAGGGTATCTAAGGACAGGGTGTTGGGCTGGGACAGCATACCCCATTTCTTCTGTACCAAAGCAACAGCTTGAAGGACTGCCTCAGTGCTGCTGCTTTGATTTCTTCAGCATACAAGACAGCAGTATCAAGGGAAACTTTTCAGGGCCTAGTCATGAAAAACAAACTGCTATTCTATAAAAATATTCTGAACTTGAAAATATAATTACAACTAAAAGCACATTTGATTATTGGATAAATAGGTCAGGTCACATCTTTGGGTTTTTTTCCTTTAGAAACACAAAATGAAACGTATCATTTAAGAGACCTCACTTCTTCCCCATTGTTTAATAATTATTCACAAAAAAAACATTGTATAATAAGAAAGCAATTTTGCAGTCAAATGCTGATGGATAAAGAGCTCTTTCTCCTTTCAAATGAGCAACAACTATGTTAAGGGGCTTGGGACTTTTATGTTCCATTGCAATTATGATGTCAGTAGATATCTGGAGGCCAAGTATCTCATTATGCAAAATAATCAAACCAACATGACAGCTGTGCAAGAAAACAACAATTTTATTTCAAATATAAAAAGAGATATTCACTCTATCTCCCTCTGAAAGTAGATGATTGACAGTTTTTCAGCACTTAGCTTTCCAAGGGCTCTTTTAATAAGCAAGCTGCTTTGGATCCCTTGGCTTATGGAAATGGTACAAACTAGCAGAAGTCAGCACAGAGATGAGCAGATGTATATAATGAAAGTAGTGGCAGTGACTCAATAGATGCATTTTGCTGAAGTCAGCACATAAAGCAAGAAGTAAATCCTTCTGTTTCACATGCTGCTATTACTTCTTCTCTCTGCTCTCCACCCACCAAATCTGGCACAATTAGATTTCAGAGAAGACTGAATTTTCTTTTTGGGGTGACTGATCTTTCTAAGGAAAAAAATAATCATTTTGCAAGTGGACCATTTTTACACATTTTGTTTTGAAATGTCACCCTTCATCTCATGTCTCCTTGTGTCTACAAGGTTACTCTTTTATCTACCAAAATTGATTTAATATATATCAGGAGTAGACACCAGATACTGCAAACCAGAGAAACCAAACAAAACCAAAGAAGGGTTTGTCCTAAGGGGGCTTCATGGTTGATTTTGCAACTTGAGTGAGGGAGCAACACGAATGACTGCTTTTAGAGACAAAGGATTGAGAGGGGAGCTACAAGGAGGGGAGGGGTTAGGTGGAAGGAACTGGGTGTGACAGGGAGGGACTGCAGCTGTACTGAGATCAGGAGTTAATGGGGAGCCTACTGCATTTCTGCCCGGACACTGCTGCCTGAAGAGATCCCCTGCTGCCACAGTCTCAGCTATCATCTGTGCCGTCAGTGACAGCTGTACTATAGGGAGTCCAGGATCTCTCTGTCGAGGTGTCAATGACTGAAAAGTTAGTAACCATTTTTAAAACTGCTATCATGACAAATATCATCAAGGTGAGACTGTGGGGTGAGGGGAATCATTCATTTAGTTAAACAGATACAGAATTGTGCAATGGTAAAATCTAACTGGGTTTACTTTATGAAATGTTCTTAAAAAACTTGCCCTCAGTTTTGAGCAATTTTCAAATGGTTCCAACAAACAAAAATCCTTTTTTGCTCAGCAAAGAAACTCAGAGGGTGAGAAGCAGCAGCGTGTACACACACTTCCATGTTAGTTCCATTGCAGCTGATCACTGTGGGTGTTGTGAATAACCGAGCCATTTTTTCTAAAGACCTAATAAATGGCCTCAAGCCATCCTCCCGAGACAGAATACACGGCAAGACTGGAAGGTTGTTTTGTGAATTATGCCCATCTGCAGTGATAAGGAGGAGACAGTTGTACCAGGCCAGGGGCCTCGAAGATAAACAGCGAAATACAC
>JAGPOW010002514.1:1200125-1212467 GCA_030014935.1 Caiman crocodilus | reverse complement strand
AATATTGTTTGGTGTGCTTGCTACCTTGCACCTTTATTGCTAGCAATAAAAACTTTTTTTTCTTTCAAACTTCCAACTGGTATTCGTATATTGGCTCACACATACCGGGCAACGAATTCAGACTTGGGCTGAAGCATAACATGGGGTGTAAATTCCAGCCAGCTTGGATACAAGACACATTTGCTGTAGCCCGCTGAGCATTTTACAATGTTAGTTCCTGTTCTGAAGAAACTATTGGAGGCTATTGTGTTTAAAAACAGCATAAAATTAGGAAAAGATAACAATTCAGATGTTTTCTTGTTGCAATAAATCAATATATTCCACACCTACCTGGACTGAGGCACGAGCAGCATTCCCATTTGTGGGGCCCAGCTATTAACGTGGATGAGGAAAATCAGGCTACAAGTTGCATCCCTCTAAGAACAAGGCATTCTAAACCCATTCTGCACAGGCCCAAAAGCACTCCACTTCGGAAATAACATACTAACCATATACTAAACTGATGCCTTTTTGCAGCATTATTAAGCCAGCTAGAAAAATGAGAATTTTAACTGAGCAGTCATTTTTAAAAGGTTTTATTACTCCTGCTTCAGGACAGACTGAAGTATTAATGCACTGCTTCAAAACCTGAAGCAGGGCCCTCCTGAAGGAAGAAGGGTGGAGGAGAGAACAAATGACAAAGAAGTGAAGAAAGCAGAATGATTCCTTACTGAGAAAACTGTGTTCTTAATAAAGCTGAGAGCAGCTTCTGAGAATCTCCCTCGTTTTGCTGGAGTATCAAAGAGGTGGGTACCAGAACCACTTGTACCCATGGCTTGAGGAAGCAGCTCACAAAATCCAGACTTGGCGTCTGCTTTTAGCACTCACTTCACCTGGAAAGTGGTCCTACAGAACCATAACCGGACTTTAAGAAACATATAGCCTGGTGAGTGAGGTTATACAGAGAGCAAAGCAAAAATAGTAAAACTTGATTAACTGAGAAAGAGGCAGCTGTACCAGGGAAAAGCAGAAGGAGAAATGGAGAGGGAAGGGCCCAGAGACACATTATATAGGGAGCTCCTGCAATAGCAATCACAGACAGAATGGTTTAGAACTGTGGTATGTATTTCCCTGTAGGCTTGCACATAGCTCTGATTAAAGATATGCTCCCATTCACAATATGTATAAGGAATGCATTCAGGCTTGGCCTGATATCCAATCAAATTTTCCCCTATTATAGAAAATTTCCTCCAATTCCCACTGTCCTACTTTTAGTAGCAAACAGGGAGATGGGAGGATGGAAAGGATAGGTATATGATAGTCAGGACACTGGGAAAACAAACTGTAGGAACTGATCAAGGAATAGCATTTTCTTGAGAGTCCCTGCTAATGAGGGAATGGAAGGATAAGGAGATGAAGGGAGAATTTCAATAACCATATTAGAAAGTACCTAGAAAATTACTGGCACATTATTAATTCCAAGCATCGCCTACAAAAATAAGCAACTCCTTAAAACTGAGCTCCAGCCATTCTGTTGTTTTACTTACAAAATTAATTTCGCTCTACAGTTTATTTACTTTTAAAACTAAAGTATTTTATTCATTTGTGGCATCACCAGCAACCCAATTCATTTTCGTAACTCAAGACTATGCACCCTGCAGTCACGTCAAGACAAATTATTTCCATAATGATGTTCACCCAAGCCGGTCAAGTACCAGGAGCTATATATAACAGAAGCTGTTGTGCTGTTTTTTTCTCACAACTATTATTACATAAAATCTAACAAGGTGGTGTACCCCCAGCCTCCACATCTTATCCTCCCTAAAACTTTGGGAAAGTTCAGATCTGTATCCAAACTGTTCAGCTCAAGCCTATCACTAATACAACTAAGTACCTCTCTCCAAAAAATGATGAATTAACAAACCTAGAAATGAACTGATGAGATTAAGCCTAAACTTTGTTACGCATGGTCAAAATACAATTAATTACTGTAAATCTACTATAAATTGAAATAAATAATTTTTCAGCTATCCAACCAAGTCACTTAGCAGATCAAAGGAAATAATATTAAACAGAAACACACAATTCAATGATTAAAATGCTCCAGCCAGTTTTGTATAAAATGAATATGTACTATAAATATTATTCCCCAAATATAAAATAGTTATGCATATAGCTTGAAAATAACAACACTTAAGTCATTTTAATTTTACTTTACCAAACACAACAGCATGATTTCTCCATTTTGACATTATACTACTTATCCAGGGCAAATTTATTCATAAAAAAAAATGTAAGACTGGAAAATATTTTTGTGAGCAAGTCAACATAACAGTATAAACTGGAAATAACTGAAAAGTTAAGCAAATTTATTACAAATATTTTTTACTGAGCACGTTTGCAATTAACAGGTTTATGAACATGTGTCCACATTTTCACTGCATCTCCCATCATAGAAAAGAGATGAAAAGGTTACAAAAGGTATAATTAGAATAGGTTCTCTTTGCTCGGTTTCAAGGCAGGATTTTCAATGAGTTGCCAGTAATGTCAAACCAATTACAAAACTGCACCAGTAACTTGCAAAGAATGTATTAGATGTTCAAAATTTAGAAAATTAATTTTGACAGGCTATGTTTAAACAGCAATCTACATCCTCAGTTATGCTGCTTAAGGCACCATAGCTCTTAAAACTGTTTGGGAGAGGATATAGGTTCTGTCATTTCACATCTTAAACCAGCTCCCAGTTTCTGATCACACTTCCGAATACCACATGGATGAGAAAGTGTATATAATTCACACGTTAAATAATTTTCTGAACTGGATTATAAAACATTCTCTTGCTGACACCAGGATTCTGTTGTATGAGATTAGATGAAAAGGAAAGACTGAGGTGAAGCAAGTAAAACAAACGGACCACACCTTCTCCCATTTGTCAATGGGAACCTAAGACAAAATGAAAATCACCCAGATTTCCAAAAAGAAATCTTTTAGCATAAATAGCATTCAGGAAGTTAGCAGAGGAAACTTTCCTTACTAGATAAAATGACTATTTTAGACCTTAAATTATCGATTGTCAACTAAGTGGCTGCAGAGTGCCAGTCAATATTAGTAGTGTCACATGTGCAAACACCTATATATGAATCCATAATCAAAAACCATTCTGACTTGTTGTGGTCTTTCAGAACACTTGACAAAAGAAGAATTGCTCTATTATTTTTTCTGCAGTCAAAAAATAAGTGAAAGGTAAGAGCTCACATTTTCCAAAGGAAATTTTGAATTCATAAAGGTTGAAAACTACTGCTTTATACCAGTGGCGCCTAACCTCCCACCCAGGTTCTATGCAGGGCCTGGAGCCTCATCAATTAATACTGCTACCACTTCCACACTGCCAAATTTCCAGACCCACAGGGAGCCCCACGAGCAAAATGACATAGCCCGGAATACCAAAATGCACCAGTGTGCAGATTGGGAATTCTGAGCAGGGTTGCTTCAAGTCCAGATCTAGTGTGTGGAGCTGGGCTGGTACGCTGGATCACACCCACAGATGGACCCCATACACTAACTGAGAGATGAATCCAGCCTTAGAGCAGGGCCTTAGTCAATATGAAGTAGCAATCCTATTACATGCAATATAAGGTTGCATTTATAGCAGGATTTTGCAGAATGTAATTTATTACAGGTGCAACCCTAGCCTAGCAATGACATTATCAATGAAGTCTGAAGTATGTATAGGTCTCAGGTATTCTTTCAACAGGATTAGAAAACAGATTATAACAAATACCTGAGTGTGCTAGAGTTTCATCTACAATATAGCTTGTTCTGGTGCTACCATCAATGGAGATGCATCTGTTAGAGCTGCAGCTTGGAAAAAGCATAAATCTTTACACAATCATTTGATTTAATGTCCCAACAAATGTCGAATTTTGAGAGGAAAGGTTTTATTGAATTTAATAAAAGCCCTTCTGATCAGAAGAGAGGAGTAAAATAGCTAACCCAGTAAGTATGCAGCTTGATTCAAGATGACCTAGTTCAACAGAAATAAAGGCTGAATTTAGAATATATTGCATGAACCAGAATTAATTCAAATCTATTGTTAATATGATCCAGTATTGCTTAGTGATGTTATCTCATTGCATTTTTCTTAAGTAAAGATATCAAAGAAAGATTTAAATGGTACTCTTTCCCAATAAACAGCAACAGGATATTGCTATCTGGTAGGAGTGTGCAAAGCTTCAGCAGCTGATTCAATTTGAAGATTTGGCCCGATTTGGGAACTGAATCTCCGAATCCGTATCAAATCAGGAGACCAATTAAAAGCTATAAATTGACTCGAAGCATCCAAACCAATTCAGAAAAGATTCAGCAATTTAGCCATAGACTAAACAGGCAGCTGACATAGCTGCCTCCAGCTGGTAAGTCTGTTGAGGCTGAGGAGGACTGTGGCTGGGGCTAGGGCAAACTGCCCAGCCAGGATGGAGGGCACGGGACCACTTGAAGCAGGGGCAATGACGTGCTGTGGCTTGCCCAGCCCAGGGAGGTGGGGGGGGGTGGGCAGGATGCAGGCACGGCTCACTCTGGGTAAAAGGGGGAAAGTGGCAGCAGAGCATAACCCCTACTCCCAGCACTGCCACGCCCACATCCCATCCCCGCACCAGCTGAGTATGTGGTAGTAGCACTCCCCCTTACTATGCTAAGTGGGCAGGCAGTGGCAACAGCCACCCCACCCCCCCCACTCCAGATCAGCAAGTGACTGCAGGGCAGAGTCCCCACTCCCAGCACTGATGCAGGTGTGACAGCACTGGGAGTGGGGGCTATGCCCTGCTGCCACTTGCCCAGCTGGCATGGAATGCAGGTGTGACAGCGCTGGATGCAAGGAATATGCCTCGCTGCCGCTTGCTTCCTTCCAGCCAGAGCAAGCTTCACCCACATTCTGCATGCCTCCCAAACCTCCCATCCCCACCACAGCTGGGCAAGTGGCAACAAGGCAGAGGCCCCACTCTGAGTGCTGCCACACTTGCGTCCCACACCCCTCCTCCACCCCTCTCCCTGAGTAACACGCCCCCCCGCCCAACTGGGCAGCCTGTCCCAGCCCCAATCCCTCCCTCCCCCAACCCCAACATACTTACCAGATGGAGGCAGCTGTGTCATCTGCCTGTTCAGTCTATGGCCAAATCTCCGGAACAGCACCAAATCTTTTGGATCTGACTCAGTCAAAATGAATTAGGACAGTCATTCGAATTTCTGAATCGAATCACTGTCCTCTGAATCGGCTGAATCTGAATCCAAAGCAAATACCTGCCACTTCACACAGGCCAACCTATCTGGATTGTCTGCTTGGACCTGTATGTAGCTCTCTATCATGCTATTCATAGATGAAAGCAGGGGATTTACTTATTACTTATGAAATAAGTGACTGTTTTAAAACATGTTTAAATATACAGGGCCAGGTTTATCCCTGATTGGACTCTAGTGACTTTAGTGAACTTAGACAGAGGAAGCAAAGCTGTCCCCTATAGTGCAGGACTTATAATATATTCATTCAAAATCTTTTCTAAAATGAAGTGTTTGATAGTCTGAGACACGTGTGCACCTCTATCTTAGGGACTTAACATTATTTGAAGAAAGGGGCCACAATTAGCATCATGAGGTAAGGGCTTAGACCTTTGCTGCTCTTTTATGTGCCTCCAACTGTGTAGCATAGAAATGATCTGCAAGCCCCATACTATCAATTTCTGTAGCCTTGGAAAGACCCTGGTAGGCACACAGCCAGCAAAAACTGTTCTTACACATTCGTCCAAGAGGGTGCTCTCAGGGTGGGGAAGGGGAACAGCTGGATCGTGCTGTAAGTGTGATAGCGCACCATTCTTAAGGGCTCATACATAATTAGAGCAAATTAAATTAGCCTTCAGGCTTCTCTAAACTGAGCTAGGGCCAGTCTGGGCTGGAGAAACATGGAGTTAAAATTAGTTGATGTTTCTCAGATTGTCCTTGTTCTTCATTAGTGCTGCTCTCCATAGCTGAATAAGGGAACAGAGCCATCCATTGTTGGCACTCCCATAGCTTAGAAATAGCTAATTGAGTTCTTAATTTATTGCTTCTGCAATTTGTACAAGGAAGAAAGCATTAGAATAGACATCGGTCAAAGGTCCACCTGCAATTGGTGTGCTACCGTGTTAGCAAAGTTAAAGCACAGTAGTTCCTCTAGCCAATGACACAGAAGGGAGTGATATCGCTAGAATCATATTTGGCCACCTTTGTTTGCCAGGCCAAAAGACCTCTGCAGAGTAAAGCTTCCAAATGTAAATTCTGAAGGTTCAAAATCCAGAAGACAATTTTTTAGAAACCCTACGGCCAGTATTATTATACAGGTGTTCAGTTAGCATGTGTATATTCAGGACTGACAGAAGTGTCAATCCCCACTCAACAGAAGAGCAAAGAGGTAATAATAGATCCCGTGGTTACTGGGTTGTATAACTATTTTAGATTCTACTCAGTATATACTGGTCAAACATGATAGCTGGAAAGTTGTTGGAGAACTTTTCAGATGCAGTTTGTGTAAATTAGATAACAAGTCTTTCTACAAATGTAAGTTCCTCAAAGGAAATGTTTTGTAAATAATGTTATCGATGGGATAGTTGAATCCTAACCTTCTGAATCATCATCAGTCCCTCGATAAAAGGTTGAAGGTCTTTGAATAAACAGGGGAGTCACCAGTGAACCTGTAGATGACTGAGGCGGCCAATCTGAGATCAGCATGTTCGACTGCAGGTGTGACAAATAGTTTCAGGAGGAAAAAGCAGATCCTTATGATGATGGATTAAAGATCTTTCTTTTGGTCTCCCTCACCTATCCTCTTCCACAGCGAGACAAGTTTGCCCCAAAAGATCAATGCCTTGTCATACATCATAGTGTCACTGGGGACGATTCAGTGCTTAAAAGTTAATACTGCATTTCTTCTGATCAGCTATTCAAGGTGTCCTTGAATCTCTTCTTTTGCCCACTCATAGAGCAATAAACATTGGTGAATTGGTAGCATAGGACCTGTTCTGGTAACCAGATATCAAGCATTTTGATATGTCCTGTCCCACAGACCTGGTGCTATATAAACATGGCTTCAATGCTGGTAGTGTTTGCTTCAACCAGAATATTATATTTATTCTTCTATCCTGCCAATTGATATAAAAGATCAATGATGGTATTATTCCAAAGCTTTCAGGTGTTTTGGATATATTGTCCAAGTTTCACACCCATACAATACATAAGGAACACAGCAGCCAGGTACATAAGAAATTTGATTTAGATCCTGATCATTGCAGACACAGATTTCAGAGATGTTCAAATGCAGCAGAGACAGATTTTATGCAGTCTTAAATATCATCATCTATATTTAATGTTTGGGGAAGGCTGCTACAGGTAGAAGAAATGCTTAACATTCTCTAAGGATTACCCCCTTTAGTTACAATGAGTGGAGGAGCAGCTGTTTGGTTTGGGGTGCGCTGTTATGGTACCTTGGTTTTTGTGAAGTTGACAGTGAATCCAAGCATTTTATACACTTCACAGAAACAAACAGAAGCAAATTTGGAACTCTTGAACTGAGTGGGCACAGTCAACACAATTGTCAGCATTTTGAAGATCAGCTATGGAGGTATTACTTATCTCAAATTTGGAATGTAATTGGTTGATGTTAAAGAGATTCCCACCTATCCAATACTGAATGCTGATTCCAAATGGAAGTCTATAAGCAATGAGATGTGAAATAGCTGTGATACAGATGGAAGAGTGCAATCACAAATCTCACACATTGATGGAGGGACCCATTCCCAAGCCATTGCTTAGGAATGGCTAACTTCAGCTTGTTGCTGTCATGTTGTCATGAAAATGTCTAGTAACAGTAACAATTTTGGTAGGCATCCAGATCTCATCAGATCTTCCATAGTGCCTCTCTGTTGATTGAATCAAAAGCCTTAGTGAGGTCAATGAAGGCCATATAGGGTCTCGTTGTTGCTCACAGCACTTCTCCTGCAGCTGTCTAGCAACAAGGAACTTATCTGCTATACCACTGGGTGGTCTGAAACCACACTGGGACTAGGATAGAACCTCCTTAGCAAGGAAAGAGTCTGTTGAGGAGAGGAGAGTATACAGGAGAGGATTTTCCCAGCTATGGACAGGAATGCAATAAAATGATAATTGATGCAATCTGATCTATTTCCTATCTTGAATATAGTAACAATTCTGGCATCTCTAAAGCCACTATGAATCTGTTCATGTTTCCAGATTTTCACAATGATGACATGGAATCAGGAAGAGAGCTTCCCCTCTGCCCCCCCACCTCACTTACACAGTATTCTGTTGTCTAAAATATGTACCCAACACAATCCTGAAGAACTTTGTTTTAAAAAAGTATGTAAAAGTAAAGAACTACCCAGAGCCTCTTCCATTGTGCAATGTGTAAAAAGTTGTTAGATGTGACAGTTACATGACAGCAAAGGCATTGGCATCTGGTAAAAAAAAAAAAAAAACTCATCAAAGGAGAGGTATTTGAAGTCGGGCCCACAGAAGACCTTAAAAAAAAATATCAATCTCCTCATGCCCACTTTAAGTCAAAACTATTCATATGATCTTTGAGATTAAACCAAATCCCCAAGTTCTGTCAGAATACATTTACAAACTTGAGAGTCTCGACCTCTCATCCTCCTTTCCCAGTTTCTAAGCAAACAACTGTTGGAGATATCGTGTTTGGTTAGATTTAATACAGTACTGTAAACTAGGGCTGTGCACAATTTCGCCAGGTGTTTAGTTTCAAAGCTGTTTCAACATATTTCAAACTCAAAACAGAAACGAAACAAAAACCTTTGAAACAGCTTCAAAACGAAACAAGGGCACTTGAAATGTTTCGAAGCTGGACTTACTTGGCTTCAGCGCCGGTCCCAGCCAGAAGCAGCAACCTGCTGTCATCCAGCATGCAGATGTGGGGGCCACACCCCCTGGGAGGAGTCCAGCATAGCCCTGCAGCCCTCCTGCAAGCTTGAGCCCCCAAATCTGCTGTCATTCCCAGCTAGGGGACAGCATGACAGTATGCTGTCACTCCCAGCTAGGGCCAGTGGCCGCAGCAGCTTCCCAGCACTCGGCACAGGCTGCACCCAGTGCCAGTCCCAGGCAGCAGCCTCCTGTCATCCGGCATGCAGATCAGGGGCCCAGTCGCACCTCCAGGAGGGCTGTGGGGCTGTGCTGGACTCTTCCCGTGGGTGCAGGCCCCCAATCTGTACATTGGACGACATGAGGTTGCTGCTGCTGGCAAGCGTCACAAGTTTTGCTTTGAACAGTTTGAGATGCAGTTACCTAGAAACCTCTGCACTTATCTCCTTGAAACTTGGCAGACATCACACCCTCAGAAGGGGCTACCATCCCTGCAATTTTCATCTGAATCAGACAAGAAATTACGAAGTTTTAAGCATTTTCATGATTCCCCATTATAGCCTATGGGAGAAACATCAAAAGAAAGTCAAAACAGCAAAACGTTTTCAAAGAAACAAAAGAGTGCTTTCCAAACAAAACTGAAAATGAAACACTGTTCCATCAAAACAGCGAAATGGAAGTTGAAACAAAACGGTGCCATTTCGCACAACCCTACTGTAAACCTCTGAAGGATTTTATCCAGCAATCAATTCTTCCCTCTCACATCACTTAGATCCTCAAGTTTTTACCTTCCTTAAAATTATTCTCATCATCATTTGTTTTACAGTAACATTTACCATGTTTGACAGATACCAGGGCATACCATCAGGCACAACAAACTTCTACAAGCACAGCAGAAGTCAGTCCCTACCATACAAATTTGAATCTAAGGGAATGAAACAAAATGTGGGAGAAAGGATAAAAGATTACCCCCATTTTGTAAAGGGAAGCCAGAATCACAGAAAGAAAAAATGATTTTGCTCAAGTTTACACAGGAAGCCTGTAGCAGACAGAAGCCTTAGCCAGACCTCCTGGTTGCCTTAATCATAAAATCACTATTGCAGTCTTTCAGTTTTCCCCACTCACCTGACATCCCCCTCATACCATACTTCCTGAGTCTCTGCTGAGTTCTAGCCTTGCTGAATTCAAAATCTGTCTTGGAATATGCAATACTTGAAGTATTGACCCCTGTAATGTACAGTTCAAAAGAGTTGTATAGTTTTGACTGCACAGAAGTGAGGCCTGAGCAGTAGCATAAGAGTAGTGGTTATCTATATAAGAGGGCTGTTGTTGTTTTTTTTAAAGTTAAGGCAATTAGCTAATCCTTAGAGGAAAAATAATCAAGAAATAAGGCCATTTCAGTCTAAGATGAAAACCTCTATATTGGGGATTAAAACAAATACATTGCCTTAATATCTTTACTGGTTTGGCCTTATAGGATGAGATAAAGTATCTATGTACAAATTATTAATTCTGACAGCAACTCTGAAGTTGTAATGAATACAAATATGTATCAGACTACATCAATGTGTGTCAAATCCACCATTTTAACATGTACCCACCAAACCAGGAAAAATGGAGACTACTCAACTATAACCATCATACTTTGACCAAACAGTAGAGATGCTACGGAATTTGGCTGGCAGCTGAAGAAGTTAGTTCCTCCTCCTAATCTTCAGGCAGGAAGGAATAGAGTGGGTAGAAAATACCCAAACAGGGCAAAAGGACAAAGCAGAAATTGACAGAGAATTTACAGGAAGAATACTCATTGTGCCACATAGGAAGTATTTAGCAGATGAGAACAGACAAGGATGCTTTGTAGAGGGAAGGGATGTTTCTACTGCAGATTCAAAGCAAACTAACTTGGAGCAGAGGGAGAGAGGCTTCAAGATTCAGAATGCAAACCCAGCTACAGAATTCTCCAGAGTGATGAAGAGCCCGAGGCAGGACATGCATATGTCTACTGTATTTGTCTAGTTATGTGTATTATTCCACATGACTAAGAAAAGAGTGACGGAATTTTAAAATCCATTTCAAATACTGTATATGCATTTATTTTGTTGTCACCTATCCTGTGCCTCTGAAGAATGAACGGTTCCCAACCTTTATGGACTCAAGACACGTTTTGTTAGACTCAAGGCTACCCTTTGAAAATGCTACCTCTTAGCTCACAGTTGTTTTTCTGACTACAGAAAAATAAAAGAGCAATTCTTCTGTTGCAAATTACTTAAAGACCACAACAGGTCAGAATGTTTCTGACACTATGGATTCCTATTTGAAATCACTGGGTTCATTTTGTAAATCATGTGCAGGGATCTGGGTTTTCCATTCATGATGAAAAATGCAGCATAACCAAGATTTTTTCATTTTAAGGAAAAAAACCCGGATTTTCTCTTTTTAAGGTAAAAAATGAGGGTTAAGGCAGGATTCCCCTTGCAGACTGGAAGAGTTCAAGCCTAGAAGGGGCTGGGGGGGAGCAGGAGGAAGTTGCCCAGTCAGGGGGCGCCATGTGCACGTGCACACAGTCACCAGGCAACCTGGAGAGCAGCTCCCCACAAGTAAGTCTGGGTGGGGTGGAGAATTGAGGCCCCCATAGTGAGGGAGGGAGGGAGATGGGCAGGGCTGGGGCTGCTGCCCAGCCCAGATGATGCGTAGGTTTTGGGGCCGTGTATAGCCCCAGGGCACAGGGGGGAGTGGAGTGGGACCACAGGTGGTTCATCCAGGGAGCAGGGGCAACTGGTTCCCTGCTGCTGTGTGCATTGAGCAGATGCAGGCTGTCCACTGTGGACTCAGGCTCCCTGCCCTGTGGCCTCCATGGCCCAGCAGGAGGGATCCAGAGCAGCAGGACAGAGCGGGGCTGGGCAGGTAAGCTCAGTGTCACTGCCACGTGCCTCACACTGTCATGACAAGGCTCCCCTCCCACCAAGCACCAGCAGGGGACAACTCCACCCCCACTGCTGCTGCATGGCTAAGGGATACCTTGCCATGGCAGTGCAGGGCTTGCAGTAGTGGCACCGAGTTCCCCTGCCTGGCCCCACTCTTCCCTGCCATTTTGGGTCCACCCACTGGGCCACAGAGGCCCCAGGGAAGAGCAGCAGGGCAGGAAGCCCCAAGCTCATACCCACCTGATGGGCTTTTCTCTGGTCATGCCACCGGTGAGGGAGAAGGAGCCAGCCTCTGTGCTCTGCTCCCCACTGGGGCTACAGCAGCAGCTGACACCTCCCATGGCAGGGCTGTGGAGGTGGGGAGTGAGGAACACAAGCAGGGTTGGGAGGAGTGTGGCTTGGGAATGAGAGGCAATGGCAGGGGCAGGGCACTGGCATAACAGGGCTGCTGTAGCTGGATCAGTGTCCTGATGAGTGAAGGGGGCAGAGAGAATGCTGATTTTCCATGATAAAAAACCCAAAA